>APFE031567427.1:15490-31315 GCA_000404065.3 Pinus taeda | reverse complement strand
GCAACCCACCTTCCCGCTAACGTTCACCCGCCATGTTCCTGCTCAACCTCCATTCCACTGACACTATGTATCCTTCCTCCCGTCACTTCTCGCCAACAACCCCACGCCTTCATCCGCCTATCCTAATCCGCCATGTCAATGACCATTGCACTTGTCCCATTGTAGTTTCCTCCTATTTCCTCTGTTCTGTTGCAGATTAAATGCAACTCACAATGCTCGATCCAACGGTTCCGTTCAATTTATGAACTATAAAGCTCCATTTTCTCCCATGATCACATCCTTTTCTCCTTTTTCCTACTGTACATTTCTCCTGCCCTCTGTTTCGCGCCTATCAACAACTATTCACAGATGAATTTCTTATCTATGATTGTTTACAGAGGAACTCCCACCTAGCATTTTCTCGAGAATTAGTGAGATATTATGCAAATTCCCTTTATCAATCTCTCCCATGTTCATTCTGTTACCATGATGGCCCCCAAAATTTCCACTGTGTTGAATCACATGCTCACTCTCCCTGTGGATTTAGACCACATCCCTCTTGCTGATAGAGATTATAAGATAGCCGAGACACAATGTGAATTCAACCTCTTCGAATTACGTTGTTGGTTTCATGACAATTACCTTGACCAATCTAATGAAATCAGCCTCTGGAAGTCCATACTACCCATGTTCGTTTTCCCCCAGTATTATTACTTCCTAGAATTCTTCCTAAAGTGTCATGACTCTTACCTTTCAAGTAAGAGGGCTATCATTTCCCTCAATGGTGAAATCCTTTTCACAATTACTTTTGAGAGCATAAACCAAATGTTGCAGGTCCCCTACAGTGATTCCCTCACCCCTTTTTCCCTTGAAGCTCTCAAAGAAATCTATCAAAAACTCACCTTCCCCCACAGAGCCAAGATTTTTTAAGTCTTCCTCCCGGAATATTCTCAACTCTCTAAGAAAAATCCTCCTTATTCCTCTTCTACTTTCCCTCAAAGAACTAGACATATTATCTTTTTCTTTTCATTCCTACTTGGTTACGTTTTAGATGAATAGGTAGATAAGCATAGTTTAGGCTTCCTATCCACCCTCTCTACAGAAGTAGGACTATTAGTCGCCTTTGACTATGGTCACTTCTTGGAAAATGTAATTCATGAACAATTCCTTCTGTTTCTAGCTGAAGGAATGTTCTGATATTCTTCTATTCTTATGTATATGTTCCAACTTCTTTCAGACATATAGGTTTCCCTTTGCAGTGCAAAATATTGATCAACAAGGAGAGCTTCAGTCCATTATCTTTTGGACCTCCATGACTAGGAGACAATCACAGGAATTTAGTTTTACGGAGTTTATTGATCAGTTTGTTTATCCATCAGCTTGTTTGTTGAGTGGCCAGTAGATTCCAAGGATCAATCAGGATATTAAGAAAATGTACAACTCAGTGAACAAGTGAAGATATGAGATTGGTACCTATACCAGTCATTTACAATGATTAGAGTTTATGGCTCAAAGTTGCCACTTTATAAGCTACCCATGTACCTTCCATTGAGAATATTTTACTTGGAGTACATCAGACAAATAATTCACTTAGACAACATTCATTTTGTGGCATCCAAGAAGTCTCAATTCCGAATTATGACATAGATAGGACCTTTCATCCGCGACAATAGAGGAACAAGAGAGGAAGCATACCTCCTACTGAAATAAATGAATTTACCTCTTAGTTTTACTTGGTACTATGACCCCTTTGTGGTAATTTCTAAGTTAAGAGTGGAACAAAAGGAAACTCCCTATGTGCATACCCAAAGGCTAGAAATAGAGAAGTACATGAACCAACACATTTGGGTAGAAAACACATTGCAGGAGGCCGAAGAGTAGGTAATTTCTAGAACAACTTCAGAGACTCCTATACTTAGAGAAAAGACTGAGAAGAGACTAACAAAGGAAGACTTGCCTTCAGTTACAAAAGTATCATCTAAAGAGTTCAAGATATACACAAAGAAGGTTAATACAAGTTCTAAGATAGACTTCCCACCATTGGAGGAAACACAGGGTACCATTGTACTCTCATGCTTTCAAACTTTTAAGTTTGATAGCAGTACCACCAATTCTCCATCATCCTTGACTACTAAAGAGATTCTAGCTACAATACCTCACACACCAGAGTCATCAATAAAACAGAGGCAATGAGATATTTTCTAGTGATATAAAGAGATTAAATAGATGAATGAAGCCATTCATGACAACATCTCTGCTCAATTCAGGAAGAAGTGTTCCTCAATCCAACACAAGCTCATTTCAACCTATGACACAGAGAAGGGAAGAATGCATATGGCATTCTTGCAGGCCCAGGTTCCACAACCAAAATCAACAAATGACTTCAAGCAGACTACCTTTGAGTTTGAGGCAAATCATGTTCATCCTTTGGATCAAATGGACATGCACAGGTAGGTAGAAGAAATGATCTACTCAACCTTCGCACAGACTGCCCTCAATTCTTCCAAATTAAAGCTTTCTTTAAATAATGTTCAATCACAGCTTAAATTGGAGAAATTTTCCTCTCTTGCGAAGGACAACAAAATTAAATATTTGGAGGAAATGGTGATTAAATCAGGTTTTGATCTTGGTAATTTAAAGTCCATGAAGGAGATAATTAATAAGAAGAATGCTAACATAGCAGCCCTGAAGAATCAATTAAAGCTTCCTACAACTGAAGGTCCCCAAGAAAAGGAGTTAGGAGAGATAGAGTTACAGAAAGAAGAAATTCTGAAGCTCCTAGTGGAGTAGAGTGCACAGATCAAAGAGATGGAAGAAAAGATGGACAAGCTGATTAAAGAAAAGGAACAGAGTTCACAACTAGGAGTAGTTCCTGTTGATGCAGTAACAATTGCATATCTAATTCAAACACGTATCCCTACAACAACCACAACAACATGAACATCCTCTTCTACAATACTTTCCACATCAGCTGCAGATGATTCAATTAAGTTGGTCAAATCCATGGAAAACATGTCTATACAAGGAGAAGAGGTAAAGAAACTAAGACATGAGGTGGCATTCCTATAGGAGAAAAAAGTAATATTTGAGAATTCCCTCCTAACAGAAATACAAAGATCCCAAACATTGTCCTAGAGATTGCAAAAGATGGTAAAAGACAATTCCATGGGTAATACATTGGCACAGGTAAAAGAGAATATTTGGAAGCAAATCCATGAATACATGATAGACATTTGGCCTTCAATACAAATAATTTTTGAATAACTAGAATTGATTCAAAGGTCCAATGAAGCCATCGAAGAATTGAGAAATCAGTTGGGTGACAAACACAGTGAATCCACTGAGCTCATCAAATCATTAACTCTAAAAACAAATAGGAATTTAGAAGAGTTAGAGATTGAAGATCTAACATAAACAATATTAGAATTCAAGAAGGTGTGACTAAGAGAAATCTAATGAGACAACTTGAAGAAAAATGTCAAGGACACTAGTGTACAAAGATTCTTGACCGAGCAGGAACCCCTCTATAAGAAAGGACTTCCAAATTTATTAGTTATTAATGATAAGCTCAACATGTGGTCTGATTATAATGAGGAACTAATGACCAAGGTGAGAGACAGTTCGAAGGTTACAGGTGGAAGATTTAGTATGACAGGAAAGGCATTCTTGGAAGTGTTGGCATATGACCTGGACATTCAGTATGCAATTAAACACATATTCATTTCCAAACCGATGTTTTCTAAATACACTGAGGTCGACGACGTTTACAGAAAGTTACTGAAGACAAATATCCCAAGTGAACAATGTTGGGATAAACTATGTGAATTACTAGAATAAACAAAAGGTTTGGCTACACAGCTCAGTGTCAATAGAACAGTAGAATTTGAGGGCCAGACAACCAGTTGTTCCACCAATTTAGTGCCACCAATTTAGACAGTTGAATTTCCCTGAAATTTTTGTAATAAGTTAGATAGATTCAATTTAATAATTCTTGGATACATCCTAGTCAATTTTGACAGGGTATTTTTGTAAATAAGTTATAAATACTTCATCTTCAGAAACATCGAGGGTTGGTTTTTATACAGAAGAACACTATTGTACATTTATGAAGCATTAACAAATTTAACAACAATATAGAAATCTCTTTCAGAAGATTCTTATTTCAAGTTGTTGGTGAAGTGCCTCTATCATTCTATGTGTTTATATTTCTCTGTTTATCACATATATTTGTTTCTTAATCTGAATTATTCAATAGAAAATTGAAGGACAAAATTGGTTTAAATCTACACTATGCTCCCGACTTTGAATAATTTCCATGTTTTCTGCTGAACTTTAAATATAGTATATCTAAAGTGAATCTTAATATGTTCTTCCTTCCCCATCTCATAAACTAAAAGAATCCAATAAGTTTGGCTACCCTGCCCTATGAGATATATCTATAACACTGAAATCGATCCATACTTTATGAAACATATTCCATAGCCCAATGATAACCTAGTTATCAACCAATCATTCAAATACAAATCAAACCTTAAACTTCAAAACTAGCATAATATTCAATACAACAAAGTTAAATCTTACAGAGAGAGCCCTGTTTGAAACTGGCAGGGCTAGATCCCAACTACCAAAGTAGGTTTGTGGTTACCTTTGTTATTTTCTTTTGCAACCTTAGAAAATTATAGAGTGTTAAAAAAATCTAATCATAGTAGCCTCTCCTCACATGTTTACCTCAGTTGGCCAGTTACTTGGGTAGATGTGGGTGGAGGGTGTTACAAAGTCGTATAAGAGCATGGTTCACCCCGTAGGCTGGATGGGTAGTGTGTGTTGGTCATGCATTCATGTCGGTTGCACGTGTGTTAATCATTCTTGTGGTCTATGTGCTTGTTGCATATGCATGGTGTTAGTCATGGTTGTAGTGATGTCCCCATGTGAAAGAGAATGTTGTTGTTGTAAAGTATGTCGTCATGAGTGTATGATTGGTTACATGTTGCTTATGCTTGTGTATTGTCAGTGTACATTGGTATGGTTGTGTTGTCACGAATGAGGTCATGGTATGCGTAGTTGACATGGTCATGCATTGATGACTGGAATCTCGCTATACTGGTGGTTACATGGTTATGTGCTTATGTATTATATGTATATATGTTGTTATGATTATGTTACACATGTATTACGCTTATTTGATGATCTTGCAAATGAGATATCCTTCTCAAATTATGCTAAGGTACGTTGGATTTTTTGTGATTTGGTTAGCTGACATAGTATGCCTTGTAGGAATGAGATCAAAACGACTAGCAAGATGGTAGACTACAAAGCCTCTCCCTATGAATTAGATGAGCAATGTGATGTTGGGCACTCTTCTAATTTGGTAGATACATTGAGAAGTTTAAAGGAAGAAATAAGGAATTTTAAGGTAGACAATGACAAAATCATACATGCAAAAGAGAAACAAGCAAAGATTAATGCTATACTTCTTCAACGTTTATTAGAATTGCATCAACAAGGGCCACTTCGGATCATCCATGGATTGGAGGACAAAACTAATGGGGAATATGAAAGTACGTCTCATATTGGTTACATATCAGATGGAGATGACACGATTAGGGATGGAAGATTGTTGGATAATCCAGATAAGAGAGGTGATGGATACAAGTACTAATCTACTTCTTGTTCTAACAAGCATCATGATCATCATTGTTATCATCCTTACAGGAGGACTGATAGGGGATACTTGCCAAATGAGTTTAAGAAAGAAAATCCACCTACTTTTGATGGAAACGTGAAGAAGCCAGAAGATGCAGAGGCTTCGATAATTGGGATGAAGAAGTTCTTTGAGTTGCATGAGTACACAGATAATATGAAGGCCATAATAGCTATCTTAAGCCTGAGAAGTAAAATAGACATCTGGTGGGAAGATGTGAAGCAGGTTAGAGACATCAAGATAGATGACTTGACTTGGCACAAGCTCTAAAGGTTTTTCAAGAGGAAGTACTTGTCAGAAAGGTACTACGAAAGTAAGGCCAAAGAATTCTATGAGCTAAATATAGGATCAATGACATATGTAGAGTACACGACTAAGTTCCTGGAGATATTGAGGTATGTACTGTATTTCAAATATGATAAGGCTAAATTTCAATGATTTGTCAGTGGATTTCCTTTAGCGTTTAGAGATTAGATTGAGTATGATGAGCCTCGGTCACTTGAGGAAGTTATTGGGAAATTGAAGCATTGCTATGAACAATCAAAGTGCAAGAATGAATCGCAACAAGGATGGAAAGGGAAAGACAAAGGTAAAGGTAAATGGCAATTTGTGGTGTAGGATTATCCTCTATGCGGACATAGATGATCCCTCTAACCCAAGAGTGGGTCTAGCCACAAACAAGACAATCTAATGTAAATTTCCTTAGATTAGAATCGAATAAGAGGGCCTACCTCTTATAGCACTAATCCACTTGATGTTGATCTTGCTTCCTTGCTTCAGCTTCCTTTCATTCCTTTCATTCAAATACCTGAAACAAACATGCAAGAAACAGCAACAAACGTGATAACATAAAATTGAATTAAATATACTTAAAAGGTCAAGGAGTTCTAAGCTATCAAATGTAATATTACACTCGATATAGGAAACAAACCATTCGTTGCATTCAAATAAACTTCAAAGAGAAATACAATTTAAGCCTTGACGTTGGAGATCTCCTTTGCGGTATCCAAGTCGTGCTACACACCTTTTCATCACTCTTTTCCTCCCCTAGCTTGACATGAAATGGCCTCCAAGCTCTAACTCTCTTTCATCATACTTTATCTACCAAAGACTAGTCTTTTATCATCTAAGACTAATCTTCCTCTATCAAAAACTAAATATCTCAGAATTTTGCAGCTTCACTATGTGTTGTATTGTGTGTATTGTAACCAAAAAGGGTAGGAGGAAGTGATTTATATAGGGAGAGGAGGATAAGAATAAGATCCAATAAAGGGGGGGAGAAGGTCTTATCTCCTTGGGAAGGTCCACTTTTAAAGGGGGGAAAGAACCTTATATGGAGTTCCCGACCCTTATCCAACCAAATGAACATCCAACGTGTTGCCATTAGAAGTTTGTAGACGTGAAAATTAGTTTCCTTTTATAAAAGAATTTTGAGAAGTAGAATGGCACGAGTATTGGGCTAATAGTAGCGCTGATCGGCGCAGTTCATAGTGTAAACTTTTGCCATCGGCACGGGTGAGACACTGGGAAAGAGCGCTAATCTTTAAAAACGGGTCTTAAGAAGGATTCTTTGGAAATGTTCTGAAGCGAGTGGGGACATCTTTCTTTAAACTTCAAGGGATGCAAGAGCATAGGTTTCATGGTGAAAGTATAACACAATAGTCACTACTAGGGTTCTCTAGGATTAGGAACAGGGAGTGACAAATTACTGTGTAACAGATGCCCCCTAAAGCATGAAGTTAGAGATGAGAGCGATGGCTGAAATGCTTTAAGACAAAGCTTAGAAATCCTTGACCTTTTAAGTAGATTGAATTCGAGTTTATGCTATCACAATTTTTTTTGTTTCTTGCATGTTTGTTTCAGGTATTTGAACGAAAGGAACGAAAGGAACGAAAGGAAGCTAGATCAAGAAAGCAAGTTCAACATCAAGTGGATTAGCACTATAAGAGGTAGGCCCTCTTATCTGATTCTAATCTAAGGAAATTTAAATTAGATTGTCTTGTTTGTGACTAGACCCACTCTTGGGCTAGAGGGATCATCTCTATCCACAGAGAGGATACTCCTACACCACAAATTGGTGACTCCGCTGGGGAGGTCCACTTTTAAGGGGGAAAGAGCCTTATATGGAGTTCTCGGCCCTTATCCAACCAAACGAACATCCAACGCATTTCCACTAGAAGTTTCTAGATGTGAAACTCCATTTCCTTTTATAAAAACTTTTCAAAAGTAGACTGACAAGGGTATTGGGATAACAATAGCGCTGATCAGCATGGGTCACAATGTAAACTTTCGCCATCAACACGGGTGAGACACCGGGAAAGAGTGTTGATCTTAAAAAATGGGTTTTAAGAAGGATTCTCTCGAAATGTTCTGAAGGGAGTGGAGATTTCTTTCTTAAAAGTTCAAGGGATGCAAGAGCATAGATTTCATGGTGAAAGTATAACACAGTAGTCACTACTAGGGTTCTTCGGGATTAGGAATGAGGAGTGACAAGAGAGTGAACAATTATTGTGTAACACAACAAAAAGAGAAACACATCAAAATGAAAACGAGAAAGAAAATGTGGCACCACAAAAGAGGTTCAATACAACTAGACATGGACATGGGTCACATCAACATCATAGAGGTGAGGGTACTGGTGGGTTGAAGTGTTGGACATGTGGTAAGGAGCACCTTAAGAGAGATTGTCCATAGAATCAGGGCGGTAAGCCTCCTATATATAGTGCACAGGAGGCACAAGTTGTTCGGGATGTTGGTTAGAGCTTTCCTCGTATATATGCAATATTGGATAACAACTAGGAAGACCATCAGGCATCTATAATTGAGATGGACGGTAAGATTTGTGATCAAGTTATTGTATTTTGATTGACCCTAGATCTAATTATAGTTATGTTAGCCTCGACTTGGTGGATAAGTGTGGTTTGAGTAAGGAATTGCATGCAAAATCTTGGTTAGTGCAATTTGCTACAGGTACAAAGAAGCGAGTTCATCATTGGGTAAGAGCTTGTGCATTTGATTTGAATGGTATGCCTACTGCAACAAATTTTAATGTATTACCATTGGGATCATACAATATGTTGTTGGGAAAGGATTGGTTGTATTTTCATTGAACCATGGTGGATTGTTATGAAAAATGCATTGAGTATGTGGATGACATTGGGGAACCAAGAGTCTTACAGGGAAAGAAGAAATCCACATCAGTTAGGATAGTGACAACTATTGATTTGATTTATAATATTATATTTCTATGCTAGGATCCTCCTTAGATTAGAAACAAATTGCTTTCATTTTGCATTCGCTCTCCCCACATCCACGAAGTGACAGGACGTTAACGTGCAATGGAGAGTGGTTTTCCTCTCTCCTCTGCTGCCACGCGTCACGTGATGAATGGGATCATGTGTGTCTGTCCTTTTACCACCCTATGCCCTAAGGCGTGCGATCAAAACCGCTTACAGCTTAATCTTCCATTCCTGCCAGATAACCGCTGCGCGCCTTCACTGCTTGATTACCGTTGGATCTGTCTACCTGAGATCCAATGGCTCACATTCATTCTGCTCCCACTTCTTCCGATATCCTTCACCACGCCATCTTCGCTGTCTATCCTCCCAATCCGGCGACCATTTCTTCTCCTTCACCCAACCCATCCACTCACCATGCAACCCACGCCCTTTGATCGTTCCGTATGCCCAAAGGACGAAGGTGACCAGCTTACCAATACCCGTTATAGTTGCTCCTCAATAACCACATTCAACACACAGTATGGCCGAAGAGAAAAAGGACAGAGCATGAGCATGTAGTGACATTTAGCAGTTATAAAACTTCATGGATACGAACACTCCAACTGCCTGAGAGGATAGCAGAGCGCCCGACGAGATCAGATTCACCCACTGAGACAAGTAAATGCACTCAGAGACTCCATCAAGCAGTTAAATGTATCTGGTGGTCAATTATGACCCCTCCATACCTAGAGTGGCCAAGTTCCTTTGTAATGAAACTCTATATATACCCACAAACAAGATGTAATCAAGGTTGATCATTGATATTTTGATGTAAGGTCCAACTTGTAGAGACTGTAACTATTTTGACACTTGCAGCGTCTCGTCTTCATTTTCAGCTAATACAAGCTTCTTTTGTTGTTAATTGCTCACTTTCCATTTATCTTCTCTTTTAAGATATGCCTAATATGTTGTATTCCTGAACTCTTGATGTTTAGCATTAGAATAGTTGTCATCCTATTTCTGTGTTAAAGTCTTGTATGTATCATTGAATGAGTTATTAAGGTTTCTCTTCTTCTGGTGCTAGAGAGCTGTCATCCTGTCTATGCATTGGTAGATTAGATTTTCAGACTTCTTTACTGGTTGCAGCTGGCCATCACATGGTTTTATGCATCTGCTGGTGTCGTCGGTATTCTCCATATTCACCCAATCTTAAAACTGTGAGTAGTTGGTAGTCTAAAGCCTTGTAGTCTGGGGGTGTTCACGCATGTTTGGAGCCAAGCAAAGTAGAAGTGGTTATCTGGCGTGGACAAGCATCATTCCTTCCATTCATCTATTTGCAGCAACAAGTTGAATTTATATGTTACTAGGCATCTCCGAGCTACAACCTAGGAGAGTTCTTGAAATCCTAACATGACAGGTGTACAAAATCGAAGATGTGTGCGGAATAAAAGATGTGAAAAAAAGGGGGTATGTGCAAGAGAAATGGCATACGAGAGGAATGCGCATGCGGATCAAGGAACATAAACTTTCTTTCACACATGAAATTATTTTAATTTAAATGAATTATTTTTTTGTATCTAAATATTATACTTCTTAATGTATAACATGCTTTCTCAATTTTACTATTGATGATGGCATGCGTAAACAAATCAAGAAAGTGGAGAGGGGTTTTCAACCAATATCCTTTGCAATAAATTACAGATATGGGAGGTGCTACCATGTAAAAAATACCACTTTCAAATAAGGACAAAATGTGAGCCTTGCATTTCCTTAATCGTGCTAGCATATCGATAACTACCAAAAAAGGAAGTGAATATGCTACTACGCAACTATCCCACTTTTTCATGATATTTTTTATTTTTGACTCAGTGAAAACTTTTATTTTTTTCATATTAAACATAAACATTTGAGTGCAATCCAAGAACTTGGAATTTTATTTACATTAAAATTATTGTCAATTATTCTGGATTTTCTTTGGATGTAAGTTTCTCTAGTAATGATTGGTGTTTACAAATGCTCCAAATTATGTTTTTCTATTAGCATATAAAATTTATTTGGCCTTTTTCTAAAAAGGAATATAAAGGCTAAGTGTAAAGGTGAGAATAAAGACCAATGTGGCCTATATATGGTCCTTTTCTAGGTTTTTATCTCAACAATAGGATCAATTGTGTTTAATAGAAGTTGCTTTTAAGACACATTTCTTACAATTAAATGGGCACTCAGATATGTGGATTGAAATTTTGTTCTTTGGTTATAAAATTTTACAAACACATCATTATCATAATTGAAAGCATTGGAAGCATGGCAATGTTTAGGTATCTTATGTATAAGAAGAAGCTTTAATACATGGAAGCCAAGAGGTTCCCTAAATTTTCTTCTAACTCTACCGAAAACCCCCACCTCTGGATCAAGTAGGGATGACACAAGGATGCCCAGTCATTGCTCAACCATTGGGGATAAAGGAAGAGATCATATTGGAGGATAAGTATACTATTAAAAATAATATCACTTCCAAATTTAAAGATAAGTTGTGGGATGATAAGGAGCTAGATGAGAAAAGGAAGTTAAAGTATTATAAAGAGGTGATCAACCCACTTTTGCTAACTGGAATTATCTTTCCATCTTGATTAGTGCTAAGAAGAAGTTTAACATTGCGAAGTTCAAAACTAACTTTGATGAGATTTGAAGTGAAATCGAGTGTTGTTCCATCCCCAAAACACATTGGGATGAAAGAATCTATCAACTTTGTGATACTAAGAGGGTTGAAGATGAATTTTAGCAATTTCTCTTGGATTTTTTGCCTCTAACTCACATTTGTTCTCATTTCCAAAATATTTTACACACATCCAACCTTCTTGAATTGTTAAGTCAACAAAACCATAGTGATTTAGGAACACTTCTTCCCTTTTTTTTATCACATAAATAAAATATTAAAGAGTCTCAGTTAATCCCTTACTTTCTTAAGGTCTGACAGACCACATTGGTCTTAGTGGACGTTAATCATCATCATCATCATCATATTATTATTATTACTTCTTTTTATTTATTATTATTTTAAATTATAATGTTTTTTCACATTATAATAATTTATTTAAAAATATAAATGTCTTACATACCCAAAAATAAATTATATAAATGTATTATATAAACAGATAAAGTAATTTTTCATATATAATTAATTTATCCATATAATATATTTTTTTGGCAGTAAACCCAATGAAAAATAATTATATATCTTACATAATGAAACCAAAATAAGAATAACTGAATATAATCCATGAGATAAAATTTTAAATATAAACACTTGGAAAGAGGAGATAATCCGTTCTCATTTGTCAATATTCATATATTAATGACCTTTTTCCTTTAATAATCTAAAACATGCACTTTCTGCTAACCAAGAAGAAAGAACTAGACATTTCGTAGCTTTGGTGGGTTCCTATCCTCGGAGCTCTCTTTATTGATCATGTTAGTCATGTTACGAAGAACTAGAGAAATGTTTGTGGCCCTTGTGATATCACATGACCCAAACCTGCAAGGGAAACACAAACATTAAGGGCCCAAGGCCTACTTGCTTCCCAGGTAGTCATCCCTTAGTAAAGAGGGTCATGAAATGATATCTTATAATGATAGATGGACAAAGAAGGAAACACAAAATTAACACACTCAAAATTTGAGTTGCTGCTCAATTACATTTCTTGCTTAATTCAATTGTTCAAATCTTACATGATTATAAAGATTAGAAATTTCTAAGAATATGTATGCTAATCTTTAGCTCACACGCACATGACGCACACATCACTATCACCTCACTGACACATACATTAACTTTCTATAAATAACTTGAACTAATAACTAACTAGACTTAACTTATCTTAACTCATGCATGCATGAATAATTACCTCCAATACTCCCCCTTAATTAAAACCACTAATGTAACTACCACTATGATTGAACTATGCTTGTTGTTCTAAGTCTTACCTAGGCTTACATATAAAAATTAACTCAAAAATTTATTTCATCTCCTTGAATGAGCAATTTTCTTTTCCTCTCTCCCCAATTTCTGAAACCTCTCACTAGCTTTAATTTTATCCTTGTTTTTATGCCCCTTGTTTTTATGCCCAATGTTGCAAACATGAAATTATTTTTCTATTTTTCCTTCTTTGGTTGATGTTGTAGCCTTTTCATTATTTCATCTTTGCTCATTAACCTTCCAAAAAAACACTTCAACTTGTCCATGCATATCCTCTTCATCTTCTTCAAAAATTTGTTTGAATGTGGATTGTTGTCACATGTAATTCTCTTTTGCTTGATCTTCATACTAATATATTAGGTCATTCAACAAATACAACAAAATTTCATAATAAAATTTTATCTCTTCTTAGCTCCATTGTTGAAAAATCTGCTCAAGGTTTCCTCTTTCAATTTCTACGAGGATCTCCATGTCTTCTTCTTCATTTTCACTTTTAGCTACAACTGAAAGTGGACTATTGTCCTACAAATATATATACTTAAAAAACTCATTAAAAACATTAAAAACATCATTATAATGATCCTTTTCTTTTGATCTTCTTGGAGATCTTTCTAAAAAAATTCTCCTTTCTACTGCTACATAATTGTCTTCCACTTGGTTTTCACATGCACGTAGGATTCCCTTAACAAACAATAACTCATCAATCAAATGTTTTTGCTTCATCATCTACAACCACTCTTTATTACTTAAGTGATCTTCATCAAATTTAACATAATGTATATCTGATTTAGAGAGATGTCCATCATCAATATCACATGTTTGATACATCATATCATTCACTGCTTTAGCGGCAACTTCACTGTCATTAGTAAGATCTATTGCTGGATTCACTAAATCATACACTGCTGCATTGGCAGTTTCACAATCACCAACCACTTGTGGCTAAGCACAGTGGGATTCATCGATGTCTTTGCTCTCTTTTGCTACTATTGCAGACTTCTTTGTCTGTGATATAACCTATTGTTACATGTCACTCCCCTTGCACCAAATTCTTCTTCCAATATCTTCCATGCCTCCTTGGAAGATGTAGCTTTTGCTACATTACACAAAATTGTTTCATCCATTGCTTGATGAATGAAACTCAAAGCTAAGGCATCTTTTTCCTCATCATTGACATTATAATTCTTCATAATATCACACCACAAATCTTTGCAACATAGAAAAGTTTATGCCTTAATAGACCATATTTGAAATTTCTTACTAGAAAGCATAGGAGGCTGTAGCAGATCCATGCAACACCAATCAACCTTGATTTCTCCTCCATATTTTCCTAGACTTGTCGGTTCCTCGGCTGCGGCTTGAACCTCTCTAAATATGGCAATGTTGTTTGCCTCTTCTTTTCAATTTCTTCTTTTGATTTGATTGACTTTCTTTCCGACCCATGACTATCGTCTCTCACTTATCGACTTTCACCTTTTGCTTTCTGGCTTATTTCCTCATTACATGAGGCTTCTCTCCATATCGTCTCAAAAAAAATTGTTTTTCAATATGCGCTTTCATAAAGAAGAATCACCACCAAATTCACATATCCTTATAATACAAAAGATTTTTTCTAAACCCAACACACTTTCATGTTTAGCAATTTTTTTGACTAACAAACCTTTGCAAATCCCTAAAAATATCTTTTCAATAAAAACCTTTTTCTTTTTCTTTTAATTCTCTTTTAAAAAAATAAATCACTTTAAAAAATCTCTGATAACTTTTTTCTTTGTGACACTTTATAATCTCCTACCTTTAATAGTCATTTAATAAACTTTTAACCTTTCAAAAAACAACGAATTAAATATCTCTTTTTAAGCACTCAGTATTTTTTTTGAAATTTTTGTAATCTCCAACCTTTAATGGTCCTTTAATAAACTTTTAACTTTTTAAGAAACAACGAATAGAATATTACTTTTCAAACAGTTTAGTATTTTATAACCAACCCCTTGCTTTTTTAGAACACACCTTCTAAACTTGTCTTTTTAAAAACTTCAACATCAAATAAAAACCTTTTCTTTAAATCACCTTTACTTTTATCCCTTCATTAGTAAACTTATAAACCTATCACTTTCAAATACATAAAGCGTTTTTTTCAATAATTGCCGACGTGATTTGGGCTTTGCTAACGAGCGTTGCACTATGCAGCCTATGTATTACTGACGCGTTAACGCACCTCTCGCTGCAAGGAGATGGCTATTCCGAATTGCCGTTATATTTATTGTGTAACGGGACTTTCTGGATTTTCCAGCAGTATAACAAGTGTGCATTTTTCCAACATTATAACGAGCGTGTAACAGATTGTACAATGCGTTATTGTGGCTTTCTTTAATAAAAAAAATCTCCCCACCCATACTGCAGCTGTTGACTTTGGCTCTCCATCGGCTCTATTGAAACCTGGCTTTCATATCAATTTAATAAACGGACAGAGAAGAAAACATTAAACTTAACACGCTCAAAAAGCGTAATTTCTGTTCAATTACATTGCTTGCTTAATTCAAATTCAAATGTTCAAAATTTATATGATTATAAAGATTCGAAACCGACCAGAATAATTATGTTAATCTTTAAATCTCACACACGACACATCACTATCACCTCACGTCACAGACACATAACACATCACTATCACTTCACCCCTCACACGCAGATTAACTTTGTATAAATAACTGGAACACACACATCACTATCACCTCAGTGACACATCTACTATTCTTAATTAGGTTTCACTAAATGTATATCAAATATGTTTGGTTATTGTGCTAATTTACATTTTCAATCAGAGGGAAAATTTTAGATTTTAAGACTATAAATTTATTTTAAAATTAAATTTTTTATAATTGATAATGGTGTTCGTTTACATTTTCAATGAAGAAATTTTTTTATTTTAAGGATGAAATTTTTTTGTAAAGATG
>APFE031567423.1:0-10793 GCA_000404065.3 Pinus taeda | reverse complement strand
TGGATGGGAGCAGAGGGGTCCAGTGGGACCCCTACTTTCAAACAGGTCATCCTGCAGAAACGAATGCAGAACATGAAGGAAAGAGTCAGAATAGAGGGTCAGAATAGTTCAATGTTGAACAGCAGAAACAAAAAGGAGAAAACACCAATGATGTCTGACAAGACTGTCTTCTCTGCAGAAGTCAGAATATCAGAGGAACAGATTAAGGGCAGCAATCAAGAGGACACCATGGAGAAGTCTCAACCCTCGGGAAAGAAGGAAGCGGAACCACAAACAGACAAAGAACAAGCAGACAGCACCAAGAAGCAGCCGGAAAAGGAGGGGGAGACCAACGCTACCCCCAACAAGTATCGGGCCACTAGCAGTGCCTGTAAGCCAAAGAAAACTGAGAGCTTACGAGTGACAATCTCTGACCCGGAAATCCAAACCTATAGGGAGCACATGGCTGAACATGCCATCATCTGCAGATTCATGGGAATCTGGCCAATGGAGAGGACTCTCTACCAATGGATAAGGCAGATGTGGAAACCTAAAGGAGATGTGCAGTTACATCTAGGAGCAAGAGGCTTTTTCACTGTAGTTTTCACTAGCATTGAAGACAAAGAAAAGGTTTTCGAGGGCGGCCCGTATTTTCTAGCCTCAGCAGGGTTATACATGAGACCCTGGCAGCCGAACTTTGTCCCGGAAAAAGAATCTTTTACTCGCGTCCTAGTTTGGATAAAACTCTTTTCTCTCCCGATCGACTACTAGGGGTTGAATGCCCTGAAGCAAATAGGGGACAAGCTTGGTAATTTTGTCAAAGCTTCGGAAGCCACCCTGCAGAAAAGATACACATCCTGTGCAAGAATCTGTGTCGAAATGGATGTCTCCGGAGCTCTTCATGAAGGAGTTTGGCTGGAGTACAGGGACGAGGAATACTTTCAAGCGTTAGATTATGAGCATATACCCTTTAGGTGTTGAAAGTGTCATGAGCATGGACATCTGATGAGAGACTGTCCTTTGAACTAGAAGGAAGCAGAAGAAGACAAAACCCAGAACAACAAAGACAAAAACGACTTTATCAAACCAAAGTACAGGCAAAGGGCCTACAGAAGAAGGAGTATCAAAGGAGACACAAGGAGAAACATCTTCAACAATCCTTTTGAATATCTGGACCCGGAGACTGACTTAGAGGAAAAAAAGAACACCACCGACAAAGAAACAGAGCAAGTAGGACAGGAATACCCCCAAGCAGAAGGTAAAGAAACCGGGAATCCTAGCGATGAAGTCCAAATGCAAGACAGGACAGAGGAGTCGGACTACGAAACAGAGATGTTAACCAGTGAAGCGGGGAGTGAAGATCAGGAGCTAGATGAAACACTAGCTATGGCAGGTTTAGATCTATCAGTTCTTGTGGACAAATGGAAAGCCAATGGGATTGAAACAGCACCGGAGGAAGAGATAAGAAGGGTCAAGGACCTCTTCATAGCACGGAAAAAAGACATCATGGAGAAATAGAAGCACAAACTAGGCGTCATTAAAGGAGGCAACGATCAACACAGAACAGCTCTAGGCAAAATCTCTGGTTCAGTACACAAACGCCGTAGAGGACGCAAATCAAATGGAGAACACTTGCAGGAGCTGGGGGAGATCTTAATCAATGCTGGTCAGATCAAGCAGTTAAGTGAGTACCCGTCCTTCCTAAAATCTAGTTAATCATGAAGATTGTATCCTGGAACGCAAGAGGTATGAATAGTCAAAATAAACAAAGACTTCTAAAGAGACAGATGGAAAAAAATAATCCTAATATGTTGTTTTTACAAGAGACAAAATGCAACAAAGATCTCATTGAAAAACTACGAATCAAATTAGGTAGAAACTTTGAAGTTCTAGAGATAGAGAGCAAAGGGCGTGAAGGAGGCTTAGCAACCTTCTGGGACACCAGGAGATACCAGTTAGTTGCAGTTGAAGCAAGCAAGAACTACCTGGCTATGGAGATGCTTCTTACAGGTAATTCTTCCTCTTTCCTCTGTATTAATATCTACAGTCCTCAGAGGTTAGATGATAAACTTGTTTTCCTAGACTCCTTGAAGAAACTTATGGAAAGACACCCAAAAGCAAACTTTATCTTGGGAGGGGATTTCAATATGATCACCTCCCTCATGGAGAAAAAAGGAGGGCTCCGGAAGCTTAATCGGGATGGGGAACAATTTAAAGACTTTATTGACAATGCAAGTTTAGTAGATGTGTACCCCAAACAAGGTAAATTTACCTGGAATAATAGACGGGGTGGTGAAAATCTGATCTCCTCAAGACTGGACCGCTTTCTTGTCTCAGAGAACTTATTATTAGATGGAAAAAATGTGGAGTCAAGCATTCTTCCCAGTGGAGGTTCTGACCACTGGCCGATCTCTCTTATTGTTGAGGTTCCAGGAACCCCCAGGAACAAACCCTTCAGATTCGAGAAGTTCTGGATCGAACACCCCAATTTTCTCACCATGGTGGAAAAATGGTGGGCTGAACCCTTAGCTGAAGAAGGATCCAAAATGTTCAATTTGCAAAAACGACTCAAAAACATAAAATTGAAATTAAAAGACTGGAACAAAACAGTTTTTGGGAATATTTTTCAGGAAAAAGCAACTATAGAAAAAAAACTGGAACAAATTCACAAAGATGGGATAGCAGGCAGAAGAGATGAGGACTCCTATGAACAAGAGAAGGAGCTAACACAACAATGGCACACCAGATGCAAGCAGGAAGAGACATTATGGAAACAGAAATCTCGGGTGCTGTGGCTAAAGGAAGGAGAGAAAAATACTAAATTTTTTCACAGGTTGGCAATAGACTACAGAAATGCCAACAAGATCCTAGAACTGAAGAATAGTGAAGGAGAAATCCTCAGAAATCACAAGGACATCTTGGATCTACTTTCAATTCACTTCAGCAACATAGCTCGAGAACCGAATGCCAATAGGGAGGCAACCATTCAAGAAATAACCAATGCCATTCCCAACTCAATCACAGGGGAGCAGAATTGGTCCCTAAGGAAAAGGATCACTATGGAAGAGGTGGAGGAGGCAGTCAGGAGTATGCCTAATGACAAAGCGCCGGGACCAGACGGATTCACCATCAATTTCTACAAAGTCTGCTGGGAAATTGTCAAGAACGATATTTGGGAAATCGTGGAGGATTCAAGAAGATCTAAAGCTATCCTTAAATCTCTAAATTCAACTTTTATTACTCTAGTTCCCAAAGTAGAGGAGGCCAACACCCCGGAAAAGTTCCGACCAATAGCCCTCTGCAACGTTATATATAAGATCATATCTAAAGTTATCGCCAATAGGCTGAAGATGATCCTCTCGGGCATCATTTTGCAGGAACAATCCGGCTATGTGGAAGGCAGGCAGATTCTGGACAACATTTTGCTAGCCCAAGAAATGATACATTCTCTCCACTCAAGGAAAGTTGCTGGAATGATAATGCAGTTGGACCTATCCAAAGCTTATGATAAGGTGAGTTGGACTTACCTGGAAGCTATTTTAAAAGCTTTTGGCTTCAGCCAGTCGTGGATCAAATGGGTATTAGAACTTATTAAATCCACGAGATATTCTATTCTAGTGAATGGCACTCCCTCCACGCCCTTTAGCCCTTCAAGAGGCATAAGACAAGGGGATCCTCTTTCCCCTTTCCTGTTTGTCATTCTTATGGAAGGCCTAAGTAGATTAATTGCCAAGAAAAAAGAAGATGGCCAGATCAGAGGTTTACAGCCTATCAGGTCCTGCCCCGCCACCACTCATCAACAATTCGTGGATGACACCATGCTACATGGCACCCCCACAGTGAAAGAAGCTACAGCATACAAAGATATTCTCCACCTCTTTAGCAAAGCCTCGGGTATGGAGATTAACTTCTCCAAATCTACCATCTTTTTTTTCAACACCCATCAAGCGGTTCAATCTCATCTCTCCAGACTGCTGGGGTTCAGAATTGGTTCCTTACCATCCAGATATCTAAGTGCCCCCCTCACCCTCAAACCTTGGCAAAAGGCTCATTGGGAGAAAATCCTGGCCAATATGGAAAGGAGATGCAAACACTGGACTAATAGAGCTCTGAATTTTGCAGGCAGACTAGTGCTCACAAAGGCAATCCTCCAAGCCATTCCCCAATACATGCTCTCGATCCTTCCCGCTCCTAAGGGAGTCCTTGATCAAATAAGAAGTATTCAGCGCTCCTTCCGTTGGAGTGGAAACAGTGAGAAGAAGAAATGGTCACTGGTGGCCTGGAAAAAACTATGCAGACCAAAGAACAGGGGAGGCCTGAATCTGGTTGATCCCTCTATTGCCAACAGAGTCTGCGAAGCCAAAATCTGGTGGAAGTGGATTTCAAACACTACCCTCCCTTGGGCCAATCATTGGAAGGAGAAATACAGGCCGACCGGCAGCAATCTGGATCTCATAAGATTGCAGGATTCCCCCAACGGATCCCCTATTTGGAATCACGCTCAAGCTAACAGAAGCATTATCCAGGATCACTGCTTCTGGGAAATTCGTAATGGGACTCAAGCTCTCTTCTGGGAGGATGCTTGGCAGCAATCCCCGAAATTAGAATCTCCCACCCTCCAACCCCTAATGCTAGCTTACCAAACAGAGGGCCACAGCAGAGTCAACCACTATTGGAACTCTTCCAGTGAAGACCCGGAGTGGAGAGAGTGGAAAGCTTTCAACCCAGACCAGAATGGAGTGCCTCAACATGTTATCCATGATCTAAACCAACAAATTCGCAAAAGAAAGATCAGAATAGCTGTTGAAAATGACAAGCTCAGGTGGGGACCGAAAGGTAACGGGGAATTCTCGCTTAAAGAAGCAAGAAGCATAATCGAACAGGCAGAACAACCCGACACTGTTCCTTGGGCCGACAAAATTTGGGATAACTTTCAATGGCCAAAAATAAGAACCTTCTTGTGGCTTCTTATGCAGAAGAAGACTCTAACTTGGGAGAACCTACGAAGAAAAGGATTTCAAGGACCTTCGAAATGCCACATGTGCCTGCAGGAGGAGGAAACGATGAATCACCTCTTCAACTCCTGTGAATGGGCTTCCCAGTTATGGCTGTGGATGGAAGCAATAATAGAAGACACAGATCGGAACAGGGACTCCATTCAGGATTCGATTACCAATTGGAGGAAAAACTTCTCTAGTATGAACAGCGTGGGCAGCATTTGGAAATGTACCCCAGGTTTCATTACTTGGACAATATGGAAAGAAAGGAATAGACGAGTCTTTACAGAAGAAAACTGAAGTATTGAATGCGCAAAAGAATCAATATTAATCAACATCAAACAGCTTGTTCAGGCAAAATGCAAAATCGACCCAAATGATAAACCAACGGGAAAGGACTTACGCATCTTAAAGAAATTTCAACTGGAAGCCTTCAGTAGCTGCCCCGCCGGAGGACATAAAGCCCGCCCCTCCTCTCAACTTCACGGTTGGCAACTACCTCCTGAAGCCTGCCTCAAATTGAACTTTGATGGAGCTTCGAGGGGTAACCCAGGCATTGCAGGTATCGGAGGAGTCATACGTAATCACAGAGGAGACATAATCCACATTTTTTGCAGATCGTTGGGGGAATGTACGAACAATGAAGCAGAATTCGCAGCAATGGAGCAAGGTCTAAAGATTCTCAGGTCCTTCAGACAGGGTAATTTCATAGTAGAGGGGGATTCCTCTTTGGCAATCTCTGTGGCTCAGCGCCTCCAAGCAGGAACTCAAACCAGTAAAGTTACCAAACATTGGAGACTGGCGAAGGCTACCAAGAATATAGCAGAATTGATAGCAGATCTGAAAGGCACTGTCTTCCAATCTATCAGAAGAAAGGCTAATGGCGTGGCCGATTTCCTGGCAAACCACGGGGCTGACACACCGCACCTCATCACGAACAGTTGTTGGCAAGACGTAGACTGCCCTACCCTCAAGGTGAAATGCGCACAGCTGGCGGAAAAGGACAATTTCCACGTCGACTCATCCTAAGGGGTGACAGCCCCAGCACCAGGCACCGGGATGAGAAAATCATCGACATCAGCAATAATCATGACCACAGTGATGGAGTGACAGGACGTCCAGGACAAGGCACATCCTGGCGGCGGTATGCCAGCACAAGTATCGATCGTTACGGTTCAAATGATCGAATCAACTGCAGCGGCACTGGCCAATCCGTCATCTCTAGCAGGACTTTGCAAGGCAAGGCACCCAGAACATTTATGTCAAACCATAATGAAGTAAAGGGACTTGAAAATCGGAACAGGGGAAATCAGCAGGCTGATACACAGAGCACCCCCGCAACTTCCAATCACCGTTATGATCTTTCCACCGTACAGTATACTTGGCATCAAGGCAATCAAGGCATGAACAGCCACTTCCTCTTTGATTCTGCCTGCATTGGCCTCGTCTGTGCGAACCGAATTTCCATTTATGGCATCGGTACCCGAAGCTTAAGCGGGACAGCTACCACCCTCAGGCGATTTCATAAACGGAGACGCTATAAAGCAAGACATCGTAACCCAGTTCATCCCACATCTGTTCCAGTGAAGGGTGATAACAATTCTGCCAACGATAATCGGTGTAGTGGGAGAAGGCATAGCAGGAGAATCATGGATGCGAGTGGTATCCGCTGCGCTGCAGCGAATCAGGACCTCTATGAAGCTAAGAGAGGGTATGAGACCAGAGCCACTGCCAAGCACAAGCGCAAGGTGGCGGATCTCGAGGACAAGGTAAAACAGGAAGAGAGAGGTCGAACAGAGGAGGAGGTTGTGGCAGAAGTGAATTGGCTGCATGATCCAGGCACCCCATCTAAGAGGGCTACTCAGTTCGTGCGCACCAAAGCGGAAAGCTGGCGCACTAAGACGCTGATAGCCAAAGCGCTGGAATCCATGGAAAAGGAAAGGCCGAAAATTATCATGGAACTGAACTTAACTGACGCTCAGATGGCCAAAATCTTGGACTTCAACAACACTCTGGACAGCCGCATCACCAGGGTTCAGGATGCCATCCATGTCGTTGACCGCAAGCTTACTCTACTAATCAAGCTGCTCAGAGACACCATCAACCAGGGCCCTTCTGCCACTCAGACTTCAAATGCTACGGAGCAGGGCGACAATTTACTGAATGCTATGCAAGCCAGGGTGAATACCCATGTTGCACAAATGGGCCTGGACACCATCGGTCTGATGGGCAAGCATATCTAGACTCAGCCTCTGCTCTTTTTGTCTTCTTTTCTGGGTCTTCGGCTCCTTATGGCTTTCTCTGGTTTTAACAATGTCAATGTCTCGGTCTGCTATGTATCAACCCTCGTGATGTCTGCGAATAAGGTCTTCCACTGCCGCCCTACGTGGTGTGCCTCAGGCATTTTAGTCTGTTCAGTCTTGTTGGATAGTCTGTCCCAGTTGTCCATCTGCATTAGCAGAATTTTTGTACACTATTTTGTTATATAATATAACTATCTGATTTACACAAAAAAAGAAATGATAATCTCCATCCATTTTAGGATTTGGTCTTACTCTTTAAATGGTTTCATTTAATTTGACGTTATTTTAGTTTTCATGTGATTTTAATGTTGATTTTCTATCATTATAGAGATCAATCCACAGAGAAGAAGATTCAGACATTTCTTTGGTTGATCAATGCCAAATTGAAGCATTTATTTGGTTGATCAATGCAACATATGAGCACATTCAAGCTTACCATAAATTTCCTACTTATTTCACTCACTATATTTTTTATTCACAAAGTAAACATTATATATTTAAATATAGACTGTCAAAAGTTGTAACCTCATCCTTCATTCAATTATCATTGTTGAGCAATGCTACATGCATTTCCCCTTTGAAATTCGTGCTTTCCATATTACAAGTTAGTTAAAGGCATGGTTGGTGAAAGCGAGAATGAAAATTAGTGATAGCTAACTTATGACAATGAAATTTGGGTTTCGGTTTTGGTGAACCAAAATTTGATGTTGTATCTAGATTTTGGGGATTCCACCAAAAAAAGCCTTGTATGTATTTTTGGTGTAGATTATTGTTATATCGAGTGGATGGGCTATTGTAATTATGTCAATGTAATACATTTATGACATAAGGTTGGAATGACGGTTTTGGCCATCCAATACCTTAGTATATAAACATGCCCAAGTTGCAAATTATATGTTAAGGCGTGATTTCTAGAAATGAAATGATGATTTTGGCAATACGAAAGCTTAGTGTATAAACACACCCAAGTTGTAAAGCATATGCAAGGTATTAACAAAGGAAAACAATGTTATGATTTCTACCATTTTAATGATTGTATTGGGATTTGAGACGACAAACCTTTGTCTTTTATGGCACCACTTGACCATCACATACTAGGACATCAATATCTATTAATACGGTAGACACATGCATATGATGTCTAGAATTTTTAACTAGATGTGACAAATTGTTGGTTTGACATTGCATTTTTGGTACCTTATACCTATGTTATAATTATCCATTTAGACTAATTTGTTTTTGAATTTACCTCTACATTTTTTTTCCTTTGAACTTTGTGTTTTTCTCCCTTATGGTTTGAATTAGGCATCACCCATTTCATTATTTTTATGGGAAGGATTTGATTGGGCATATTTGTGATTCTAGTTTTCTTTATTGTTTTGACTATAATTTTATTATGGATGGAAGTTAAGGTGGATGACATATCTAATCCCTCTCACACAAGATATTCGAGGAAGCATTTGGTAGCACTATTCATGGGTTTTATGCTTTAAACTATAAGATAATTAATTTATTATTGTCTAGTTTTTCCTAGTAGAAATTTTCCGAGGTAAATCATGTATATTGTTGCTATGTAATATAATTTGTTTTTTAAAATATTTTCTTCTAATATCAATTTAAGTATTAACACAATAAAAATCTAAGTGAAAAATGAAATAACCTTTTAGTTGGAATTTAATGATATAATTTTTAGTAATATTGTGATTTTTCCTTATTTAAAATGCATTTTTATATCCATAATGATGATGAAGATGATAATGGTTAACATCCACTGAGTCCAAATTGGTCTATCGGACCTATAATTTTCTTAGTTTTTAATTGTCTGGCTCCTCATCTTTCTTGGCGAGATTGGTGCTGTAGCTTTCTTTTTTTTCTCTACAGTGTTCCAACATCCTTTATCTTGCATCTCCTTCATCTCTTCTGGTTCTTGGGACATTGGTGTCTTAGCTTCGTGATCTATTGTGTTCGTTCTTTTGAAGATAGTCAGAGAAGAAGTTTGGTCTAGGAGATTTTCTTTGCTATTAAATGAAGATTTATTCTGTGCAATATTCGAATCCTCATAATTGTTGATGCTTGAGGGGTTGTCGAGTTCACTTTTTTGTTGTTGGGCATGGATTTCTCCCTGCTTGTCTTGAGAGTTGTTTCTTTCTTGCCCGATTTCTTGTGATACAGAGTTTTTTCTAGAGTATTCTTCTTTGATGACAGTATAGTGTTTTTTTTGTGCTCCTTCCCACCATGTAGATCTGTGGTGGTTTTTTTAGCATAATTTTTTCTTAGAGGCTTTTGGACAATTTTTGGCTAGATGGCCTGTCTCAAAGCAGGATCGACATCGGAAGAGGACACTTTCATAATCGAGTTTCTGGTTTCATAATCGAGTCTTTACTTGTTAGGTTTATTTCAGCTCGGAATATGGCGCTAAAGTCCATTTCCACACAAATGCGTGCATAGGTGGTTTTGGCATATTCCTCTATTTCTGAGAACCTGCGATAAAATTTCCCAATTGCATTTCCAATGGCTTTTAGTGAGGAGAGATTCCAGAGATGCAAGGGTGGGCTTGGCAATCTCACCCAAACTGGTGTTGAGGTTATGACTGCTGTTGAGGGATCGAATGATGGGTTCCATGGCTTCATGAATAGGAGTGAGTTTTCCCAAAACTAAGGGCCGGAATCTAGAATACATTGTCTGCTTTCAGGATTTTCAAAATCTACTATAAAGAAACCGCTAGCACAAGGGTAGATATTAATTTCATCAGAAATGACAGGCTTCCATACCTTCGAGATCCAATTGTGGAGAGTTGTCAGCTATGGCCATAAACCATTCAACTCGTAGATTAGGGCACTTTCAGAAAACTTGAGAGCCTCATCGAGTGAGGCCTGGACCACCTGGACAGTGAGAGCTCGGGCTTGATTGACGATATGGGCAGGACTTGCCCTCAAGAAGTGGATGAAACTGAGCCAACAAGTATTTTTGCGAAGCTCGGAGCCAAATCTTACTTGCTCGTAGAACCAAACTGCAGAGAAATAAGCCAAAAGATTAGATCTAGATCTAGCTGCAAAAGATAGATTAGATCTAGATGTAGCCCCAAAAGATTGAATAGGTGGCTTGTCTATGAAATTGGTTGTTTCCTTTGATAACCCCACAACGTGAGACAACGGAGAGTACCAAAACACAACGTGGGAGCCGAGACCCAGCCACAGAGAAATAAGAAAGATAATTAGATCTAGATCTAGCTGCAGAAGATTAGATCTAGAACCGAGTTGCAGAGAAGATTAGATCTAAAACACAACCGTAGATAATAAATAGATTTATTATCATAAAATAACCCATAAACCGTAGATAATAAATAAATTTATTATCATAAAATAACCCGTATACCACTCGAACTATGCAGAATAAACAACTTAAACCTATAATTGTTGTATTTTGAAAACAAAAAAAGAAAAAAAAATTATCTATTAATTAAACTTTGTTTAAAATAAATTACTAAACTATAATGATTATCTTTCTCACTAGA
>APFE031567419.1:69938-173225 GCA_000404065.3 Pinus taeda | reverse complement strand
GAACCATTTTCTAGCCTCTCCATCTAGGCTTTGGACAAGACTCTCATCCACACATCATCTTCACTAATGTCCAGGTTATCAACGTAGCTATAGAATGACTCAAGATGTTCTTCAGCAATAACACCTTAAGTCCCAGTGAACTTAGGCCTATATTTTTGATATTCTCCAGTAAGCATGGCATTCAAAGGAGTGGGCAGTATTAGAGGTCCATACCTAGCATCTATGATTCTTTCCATTTTGGTGGGTGCTTGTGGACCTGCCATAGCTATGGTGGCTAAAAGAGTACTGGAAATCTGAATGGCAGAGGGTTGAGGAGTGATTTATAGGAGTAAAGGAGTATGATGGATGGGAGGTGAGGTTTCCTTTGGGCTTACAACAAAAGGAGAACCTAAAGAATAAGGAGCTTTATGAATCTCTGAGAGTTTTTCTTCACTGCTAGTATTAGATGCTATACTCTCAACATGTATTTTTTCTATTACAGACCTTTCTTGAAGAGATATAGGAGATTTTTTAGGTTTACCTGAACCTGATGCTCCTTTCTACAATACCTTTCTCTCTTGATGATTTTTTTAGGGTCAGGTACTGGGTCAGCTTGTAGCTTCTGAGGATTTCTCCAAGTATGCCTCACAAATTGAGCCAGAATTATGAAGTGGATCCACTAAGAGGTTTAGCCTCTAGTAGAGTTGCCAGATAGATGATTAAAACCAAAAAAGTGCCCAGACTTTGTCTATCATCAAAGCTGGATCTATGTCATTTCCCAGGGAAGCTGAGCTTCAGTTTCCTCTCCCCGGTAGCGACGCCAATTTTGTTATCACTCCAAGAAACTCTCCTAGGTTGCAGCTTGGAGATTCCTGGTAACATATAATCTTCAATATTGTTCTTAGAACTATTGGAATGGATGATGGTTTGGATCAAGTCAGATAACCATTTCAGCTCTATTCTCACTCAAGACGTGTATGAACACCCTCAACAATACAAGGCTTTGGACCACTAATGCTCAATAGTTTATAGATTTAATGGATGGATGGAGAATACTGATTGTACCAACAGATTGCATACATAAACAGGTATGAATGGCCAGCTATAGGAAGTAAATGAGACTTGCAAATATAATTTATCAATGCAAAGATAAGATGACAGTTATCTTGCATTCGACACAATAGAAAACATGAATAACCTATTCAAGTGCAAGCATAGAACAACATAGAAAATGGACATTGAACATATAATAGCAAAAGAATCTTATATTGCTAGAATGAAGATGAGAAGCTTGAAGGAACAGAGTAGCAACAATCTCCAGAAGTTGAACCTCTGCTACATTTAGTTTTTAGCCTTTTATAGGCCTTTTACAATGCTCTTGAGCTCTCGAAGGCTTGGAGTCTTAATCTATCTTCTCTGTCCCATAATTGTTTGATTCCCTGAATAGGAAAGCATGGCTCGGAGGCTTTCTCCTTCTGACAGAGGAGTAACCACCTTCAAGTAGTTTGATGCACTATCTGGCAGCTCTCCCGTGCCAAAGATGCCCCATGATGTTTGTTTTGACGAGGTGCCTCGACTGTTGATGCTTCTGTTGTTTTTGGCAAGCTGCGATGTCTGCGCCATGACCATTATATTTGTTTGGACAAGCTGCGCGTGCTGTGGTTCCATGATCACTTTCTGGCCTCTATTTTTCCAAAAAACTGTCTCCCATACTATGCTGTGAGATGGAAAGGGTTCTCAGGTCTCTATTTTCCCTTTAAAGGCTTAGAGTGACTATTTTTCTATTAAACACAGAAAAACACAACAACACTATAAAAAATCCTGCCAAGTTGTTCCTTTCGAACTTCAAAAGTCCTTAAAAATGGTTTATTCCTTTATCGGGTTTGCCCTTTGGGTCGTTGCGCCTACCGCGGGTGGCCTAGTCCATTTATATTTTCATCGTATCCTAAAATTCATAAAAACATTGAAAACACATGAAAATTGGCCTTAGGCATACCTGAAATAATATAGATTTCGTTCCCACACCCTTTCAGGTCCAAGACTCATCGCTATCAGCGCTTCCCTGTGCTCCCTTTATATTTCGTTATATAACGAAATACATTGAAAATACATTAAAACCGGCCCACCCACAGACCTAAAATATTATCAAATATCCTGTATATAACTATCGGGTCCCATTATCGCATCACCCATATACCTGTGCATAGGCCCCACCCCTTGGTGTTGCTCCGCTATGATATAGTGATGCGATCTAATCGCAATCACTTATCACTGATGCCCAGGGCCCTTACTTAAATCGCTGATACCTCCGCCAATACGACCTGTCGATCCAATCATTGAAGATCGTTGAGCAGCGGTGTCTTATGCCCCTTCTTTAAGTCATCCTCTCTACAACACCGATTGCGATTTTCCACTTAGATCTGGGCCGTTGATCGGCCAGATCTAACGACTGTTGTGCTTTGACTATTTTTCATGGTATTTTAAAGGTTTTGGAGTGTTTTTTCCTCCCGATAGTGTATTTCCACCCTTCCAAGGGCTCTCCTCTTGTGCTTATTTTGACCTTTGGATGATCTTGAGCAAATCATGAAGATTTAAAGAGCATTTTTGGATCCATTGGCATGATTTTAAGCGAATTTGGAGACTTTCAGAGCATATATGGATCCAATTTTGGGCCTTTTTCTAGTGAGGCTAACAGGGCCCCAACTGGTTTCTCTCATAGTGACCTTACCTATCGAACCCCTTTGGTGCACTCGCTCAAGTTTCATGCATTGCATTCATGCATCATGCTTTATCTTATACATAAGCCTTATGATTGCGTTAAGGTTTCGAAGGTTATTGGTTGCATTGATTGATCAAAAGTCTCTCATGATTTTGAGGCTCACCTTCACATATTCCTCTAGAGGTGCATCTTCATCGACATCACTTGGCATCATGGCAAGAGGTATTTCAAAACACTTTCCTAGGTTCTTGGAAGATTTTTCACCTCAGCATGTGCATTGGGGTTTGTAGGGGTCATGGATTTCCCTTAACATATTTGTAACCCTAGATGCATGTGAGTGAAGGTCCAACCCTATTTTGAAATGATCCTCACCCTCCAGAGTTTATGGGAATGCATTTTTGTCGATGGAACTGGCTCACCATCATCCCTGCCCCTTCAAATGTATTTGAGTTTGGGTATTCTGATCCCCATCTTGTGCACCCGAAACCTTGCTGATCGAATACCCCATGACCTAGTTTCGCATCACCCTATCCTCTAACTACATTGCCACAATCATGGGTTGGCACTGTCAATGCACCATAACATCATCCTGGTTGCACTAGGATTAGAGGGGTTTTAATTATATCCAAATTATAGCTTTGATCTCTTCCCTCTCCAAGATGAAATCATAGCTTTGAGCTGAGACACGACAACTACATATTCATATTTTTATTTTGATCCAAGTCACGTGCTAAGGGGTATTGATACTTTTGATTAATTATCTTTTGCCCACTCAATATTAAAGCCTTGGATGACACATGCATGTGCAATTGATCATGCTTTTCTATAACAAGTATTTGAATATGTGGCCTCATGTTCATTATGCTTGTAGGTATTAACATCTAAAGGGATAAAAACTTCTTCTTGTGACCAGCATCTACTATTACCTTTGGACACATAGGTTCGACGATAATGGAGGTTTTGTGTAATTTCACTGAAGATCACAATGGAACCTCACATAGGAATAATAAGGTGTCTAGGCCTTCGCCAATGACCATCACCCACGAGACCTCTACATTGAAAGCTACCTTTTGAGCACGCTAAAGCTAAATGGAGGACCATATATTAGATGAGTTATGTGGAGGTAAATAAGGAGCATAGATTGAAGAGGTGAATTGGTAATTATGAGGCAGCAATGAAGACCCAATCCGACAGATGAACATTTGATCCACCATTGGCCATATTGTGCATATTCCCTGGTGCCTTCAGTTGATCTGAGTTTTGAAATATCATGGGCTTATTCCCCATATTGTAAAACCATAAAGTGTTGCAACTAATAATGTCCCTGATGAAATCAACGGGAGTCGGGCCTTCAAGGGAACTTTAAGCGCTTGAAACCACTATGAACCACCTATCATATACAACTCCATGTAAGAAGTCACGCAGCTAAACGTAAAACGATTAAAGAAGCCTACAGTTAACCAAGATATCAATATTATAGATTGAAATATTGTTTCAAATGGCAAATGCGTAGTGTGTGGGAGCTCGACCTGTATGTTGAACGCCACTTAACAACCATTGTTAATAACATCTAGCTCTAAATGCCTTGGGAAGATCGTAACCCTCTCTAAATGCCTTGGATATATTGTAATGTGTTCGAGGTAAAGGGAAAAGGGAGGCCCCACCATCGACACAAGATCGCATGGCCTTGATTGGACCACCAAGAGATTAAATCGCCCTCAAGTACACAAATTTCATGGTATATAAAAGATGTGTGAATGATGTTGATATGTATTTGGATCACGCTGGAACTAGGATCGTTTATGGAATACATTCACGTTGGACAACAGCCAAAATTACATCCACATTGGAAAGAGGATTAGACCTGGGATTGAATAGCCATTAAAAGCCCCTTTTGGAATAGATCTACAATAACACACATGTGATGGTCTGTAAGCCATTATTGTAAAATCACAACGGCACCACTAGGCATTCAAAAGTTTCCATGGAAATTGCAGGAATAAAGAGAGGTTGGTGCAAGCTAGGTGCTTATGGGCTGTTAGATTTGGTCCAAATGCGAGATCACAGAAGTGAGTTCCAACAGCCACATTCCAAGTTTCGATGCAACCCTGCGACTTCTGTCGAGTCGGGTATTCTCATAGGTCTCCAAGTCAAAAATGTGCCTGACCTATGGAACGCGACCTTGCTCAATATGCGACTATGCGAATAATTGTCACTAAGTCACACTCGAAGACCTCATGAGTGTTCCCAAGAGATGCAACCTGTGACGCATGCAACGTGGCGACTTCCAAGAGGTCGCACTTTCGATTGAGTCGTTGGGTCACGTTACAATTCCTCAGGTGAGTTTCCTAGAATTGTGACCTGCTTATTGTGTGACCAAGTGACCCCCATAAGTCGTGTTTCTAAGTTGCGACCCAACTTGTCAGAAGAGATCGTTCATTATATTATACTAAGTTCCATGCAATTCAAGATGATGTGGAAGGAATTGAGAGAAGGTCATAATTTCCCATGTGAAGAACACTCCACAATGTGACTTGGACTGGGTCACACTGTCACTCTTCACCAAGATCACCATGACAAACTTGCAAGTCACAATACGATTCCCCATGCGAACATAGGGTATGCAACTTTCAGCAGGTTGGGACCATGCGATCTGGATTCATCAAGCTTTGTCTTCCTGAGTCACAATCCTATGTGACAGATTTCCAACCTCCTCCCAGATTACAAAGTCACATTGCAGGTCCCACAAATGTCAACTGAAGATGTGGCCCACCTCCCACCTGTGACCTCCTCATTAAATTTGTGACCTGAGGATGGGCTCTCTACTAAATTATACAGTGTCAAGCAATATTCCAGGATACATCTTTGAGAACATATTAAAATGATCATACAAAGAATGATGATGAAAGCCATTATAAAGCACCACAAAATACCAAGCTTTTTTGACGACAATATATCAAGGGCCATGAATTCTTTCCTATTATTATTTTTTATATTTTGACTTGTCTTATTTAAGTGAATTCATATTGGTAATTAATCGATGTTTGTATGTGCTTGTAGGGTTAAGGTCATGAGCAGTTTGTGGAGATAACTAAGATATCATCCAATTTCTGGCATTACGCCAGCTGACATGGCATAACATGAAGCTTCATTCAAAGCTCATTAGGTGGATGATACCTCAGAGAAACAACTGAAATGACAAAAGGTTACCTGCAATAGCAGTAGAGGACGATTCTCAAATTTAGAAATTAGAAATTGGATGTTGGTCCATACAGAAGAATTACATTTCATCATGAAGCTTTCTTAAATAAGGTTCTCCTCCAACAATCTAGATGGTCCTGTACAAGCTTCAAGAAACCCTCAACACACCCCAATGCTCATCACCAGAGGATTAATGAATGTTAGTGAAGTACATTGGTAGGAAAACAAGTCTGTTTCGGGACCAAGCATCTGCATCGTTGTGAGATATGGGAAACAAACATTTTAGGGTTTCTAATAATCCTCTACATTCCTCCCCTCTCTCTTTGTGTTATCATAATGTAAATTTCACTCACCATTATATTAGCGAGTATGTTGGGACTGACGTGAGAATGTAACAAGAATTCTTGGCTTGAGAAAGAAGTGGGGAATTTCAAGAGTCAGGAGGGTAGCCGAAAGGGCATGGGGGAACGTCAAGAGTCACATTAGGTGAACAGTCACCTAACCCCTATAAATGTATCCTCATACATCATATCAAGGACTTTATCACTCGAGTTGAGGCCAATATAGATAGTTGATTGATGCTTGAGAGTTAGAGCCACTCAACTCTTGGTACCTAGCAAAGTGGGTTTGCAGTAGGGCTAGGGTTTTGACACTGGGCGATGGTATGAACAGTGCATGTTCCACTACTGGGTATTGACTAGTTGCATGATAGGTATTTGAATTTGTATCAATATTAATAAGATTTTTTCTTTTACATTTTGCACTGATTCCCATGTTTACTCATGGTGGTTGTATTAGTTGTCTGGTACTTCACCATATTTGTATGTGTGCTTTCATATATGCGAGATGTTATGTACTGATACATAGTGGTTGCATGTATGTTTCGCTTTAGAATTTATGTTTACTTTCTCCTTTCCATGTTGATGACCTATTGTGAACTACTTCACAATTGACCTCTGACATGTTCCTGTTTATTATGTCCAATGGGGTTTTAGCTCACAAATCGCTCTCATCAATTATCTCTTCTTATCGTTGTTGTAACTTGTTTAAACTTCTTTCTTCATTTTGTCAATCTTGGTCTGATTTTGTTTTTATTCCTAAGAACTTCATTCTCACCCCACTCTAGCACATTCTCATGTGGTAACCAAGAGCAGACAACAATCATGGTGGTAGCCGGGCCCACATACCAAATGGGGCTCCTACTCCAAACGGGGTGAAGTCTGATTGGGACTTTAAACTGGGGAGACCCCTTAGATGTTGGCGATACATTTTGGCCCATAAATAGACCCATATCTTTCTAGTAAGGTGGGGTTATTCATGAAATTCTAGAAAGAAAGGTACAAATTGCAAAAATTCCCAGTGCCCCAATTTGGATTCACCTATTTTCTAAGCCAAAAGAACTTTGGGAGGAGGAAATCTTATAAGGTATTGGAAATGTGATTGAAGATTTTTTGAAAATATTTCAAGTGACCAGGTGAGGATGGTATGCGTCTTACACAAGGATATGTGTGTATATGAATATCTCCCAATAACTATTGAAACTAATAGAAATATTCAACCACGATGAAGTTTGGAAATAACCTCTAGATTATGAGCTTGTATGATTCATATGCCAAAGGTGCCATGAATATGGCCATCTTTTCATGGATTATTCCTTGAATCTCATAGAGGAAATAAATTAAATCAATAGAAAATGGATCATGCTGGTTTCTAGAAATTTCAACCATAGGAGCCCCTTCACTCAAAAAACCATTACGAAGCATTAACTAGAGAAGAAAAAGAAATGCCTCAAGAAACAAATCAAGAGAAGGGAAATGGAAAATCAAAGTTGGAAGCTCATAGGATAAAAGTCCCATAGTAATCCACAAAGAATGAACCAATAGAGGAAATTGATATGCTAGATATACAACAAGGAATGTTGTGGGACGAAGGATGTGGATATTGATAAAATCACACTCTTAAACCTCATTGAAGAATGTTTAAGTAATGACCCAAGCAATATATTTGATTATAAAAAAAAAGGAATGTGACTTTCAAGGAGCAAGATCATCCCTAGCAAGTATTGGCATCCAAACAAAAATCTTCAAAGATACTCCCAAGCATGTGAATAAAGATAAAAAGAGAGGAATACAAATTAAAAAATAGCTAATAGAGGGGATGGGGGATGTGCTTATTAATTCTAGAAAAGTGACTCTATTAACTGAGGTGATTTCCTTTTCCCAATATTCTTCCCAATGAAGATAATTTTGCGGAATATAGTTGGCCTTAACTTCCAAGGAAAACAAAGGTCTCCCAAATAGAGAATATGTAGGGAAATCCTTACAATAGTAATGTTACAAGAGACTAAGTGTGATAGTGATAATGTCAACTCAATAGCCTCTCACTGCTAGAGAGGATGGAAAACTCTAGCACTAGATGTTGCAGGGAAATTAGGGGTACTAGCTATCTTTCAAATCAAAGTGTAATTTATAGATTTGATGGCTACCCTAAGGATAATCTATGGTAAATTCCACTATATAGGGTCAAAAGAAATAAGATGCATAGCAATAGTCTATTGACCAGATATGGTGAAAGAAAAAGTAGGATTTATTAGAAACTCGGCTAAAATCAGAGAGCTTGAACAAGATAAGCTATGGATTCTAGGAGGATACTTCAACATGGTGACATCACTGGAGGAAAAAACGAGAGGTATTCACCTCTTGGACATAGACTCCTAACAATTCAATCAATTAATGTAGAAATTGAAGTTGGCTAACATGGACATAGTTGATGGAGTATTAACTTGGAAAACTCATTGCAATAGTGAGAACCAAATAACCTCACACTTGAATACTTTTTTAGTATCAAAATATTTCTTAGATGTGGATTTCTTCCCAAAAGCATATATTCTTCTTTGTACAAGTTCAAATCACTAGCCAATATATTCAAAAATAGATATCAAAACTACCCCTAAAAATAAACCTTTTAGATTTGAGAGCTTTTAGCTTAAGGATCCATCCTTCCTTAAGAAGGAAAAGGAATGACAGGAAGAAGTATTGCCAAGTTTCAAAAAAAGATCAAGATTTTTAAGACAAGAATAAAAAAACGGAACAAAGGGGATTTTGGAAATGTTTTCTAAGGAACAAAAGAGACGAAGGTACTAATTTAAGAGGATCAACAACAAATAATTCTGGAGGGAATAACTAAGGATCTAGTTGCAAAAGGAGAACTAGTCACAAAAATAGAGGACAAAAGGGAACATGAGGAAATATTATGGAGGCAAAAGTCAAGAATCCACCAACTTCGAGAATGAGAGAAGAACACAAAATTTTTCCATAAAATGATGATTGGACACCTACACCAGAACAAGATATTTTCTCTCAAAGATGAAGTAGGGTGAAAAATCACATATCACAAAGAGATGGAGCAGGAGGTGGTTAAATATTATGGATGTTTTGGTTGAACCAAAACAAATTAGATGGAGACCAATTCAAAAGATCATGGAAAACATCCAAGTTTTGGTTCAACAAGATCATAATGTTGCCTTAATGTGATAGGTATCCTATGATGAAGTCAAAGAGGTGGTAATATCCATGTTAAAAAACAAAGCATTGGGTCCAAAAAGGTTCACCATAATTTTTTTCCGAGTTTCTTAGCATTTCCTTGGTGAAGAAATTGATGACTTGGTGGAGGAATCTCGCAGCATGTGCTCTTTATTTCTAGCCTTGAATGCCATGCTATTAACACTAGTACCAAAGTTTGATAATGCCTAGCATCTTGGTATCTTTGGATTGATAGCCTTATGTAACGTGATATATAAGATTATTTCAAAAGTCATTGCAAGTCATCTAAATCCGCTCCTTCCAAATCTAATTTCAATGGAGTAGACCAGTTATCTAGAGGGCAAATAGATCTTGGATGCAATAATAGTAGCCCCTTAGGTCCTCAATTTTTTGAAAAAATATAAAATTGTGGGAAAGCTTGACTTTTCTAAAGCTTTCGACATATTTATTTGGGCTTATCTCTTGAAGGTTCTCACTAATGAAGGTTACCAAAATATATCCTACAACAATGTAATTTATAATATCTATCCAACATTTTAAGTTCAAATATTTCAATATTAAATATTAAATATTTGATTAAAAAAATGTAATATCTCCATTCTATATTTTAAATAAGATAAAAATTAAAATATATATTTCATAATCATATATAATAGAGTTTTGATGTTAATATATATTCACTTAAAGAATATCGTTCCTTGGAAACCATCATGGAACCATGGGTTCATTCTTGCATGACAATTGGGTTCAAGATAATCGCATTACATGATTAAATGTTTAATTTAATTAATTATATAGTTGATCATATTTAATTTACTTGATTATATAGTGGGTGTATATTGCAGAAAATAACGTAGAAGTGCTTGGAATTGAATACAATAATTTAAACGGATGCTTTGATCATGCTCACAAAAATATTTTGTATACAGAAAGTGCTCTTTCATGATTACATATTGAAAGTCATTGAATGGCATATTCTAAAGTATCACCAAGGTTATCGTATTTAAATGATCAAAAAGAAAACAATCATTCATACATTGCATCTCACCTCTATATATCCAATAATCAATTGAATCTCAAGGCTTTCAACTTAATTATTTTAAAAAACAATACGAAATTCGCAATTTTTATTTTGAATAAGTGATTAAATTTTCACCTTAATAGTTTATCTTAATTATTTATTTGAATATTTTTTTTATATTTTTCCGCTTAACATTTTTTAGAGAGAAAAATCTTTATAGTATTATATTGAGTCAATATAAAGAGTATATATAAGAAACAGCAAAGGCTAAAACTAACGTCCTTGCGAATATATGAAACCCAAAAACATACAAATATAAGACCTCCCTATAGAGATAGAGATGCCCTAATTCGTAGTTTAAATTTTAATTTAACATATTTTTTATTTAGATATTATTAAAGTTATATATAGAAAAATTATTTCTTAATAAATGCTATAATTAATAATAATTTTTAGTTTAATAACTATGAAAGTTTAAATTATAGTTTGTAATAATAATTTATTATAGTTTCTAAAAATAATATAATTAAAAAATAAATAATCCTAATAACACAAATACAATACCTAAAATTTATGAAAAAATAATACCTATTTAAACTACTTAAATTAATTAAATTAAAAAACTTTTAATTAATAAAAAACTAAATAACCGGGTTCAAAATTAAAAATGAAAATAACCACACCAAACAATATTCATACTTAAAAGTTAAATTAACTAAACATAAATGCATTATATTTATATTTAACATTATGACTAATAATAATATAAATATAATTTCCATAACTTCAAAGGTAATTAACTACCACAAACACATTATATTATATTATAATATAAATTTTTCTAATATATGGGGTTTGATATTGTTAAATATTTAATATATTATTAATAGTTAATCATAACATTAAAATAGTATTAAAGCACATATATATAACATTATTAACACAAATATTTTATTTATTTATTTATTTTTTCCTTTGAATAAGTCTACTCTTATATTGATATAAAATATTTTTTACAACGAGGCAACAGCCTCAAGAGGTCTAGCCTGGAAGATGGCTTACTCCAGGGACCGATTAGAACTGAGACTATTACCGAAACATGAAAACCGGAACCACCATGACAAAATGCACACTGACTGGAGTGCCAAAACTGCTTAGTTGAGGTGATACTTTTGACCCGAACTGTAAACATAGACAGAAAACAACTGAACATAGACAGAAAACAACTAAGCATTTCCCCTTGAACAGACACGATAACTGCAAAAGTGAACGACAACCTGATCAAGCATCATGAGCCGTGGAAGGCAATTCTTCCACAATCCGACAACCAAAACTGGAGAAGTCGTCATCATCAGAGGGATGGCCCTCTTCTTTTGGGGGACCCCCTGCATCTGGAATGTTCGAACACGCCAGAGCTGGCTTTGCCTGGAGAGCAGAACTCCTTGAAACCTCGCTCTGCTGGCACGGATGCTGAGAGGTGCCTGGCAAATCTTCCACCCCCGACTTCAATATAACATTTGGAGTTGCCGAACCCATGCCTACTGCACCATCACTTAGCTGAATCGTGACAGTAGCAATGAAAGAATGATTGTTGAGTGTGCAGGGGATTTGAAAGCGGGCCGAGTGCTCATGAGTGTGGTGGGGATTCGACATTGCAACCAGATTTCCCCGGCCACGACCACGACCTCATCTGGGGGCAAGATGATTTTCAGAAGAAGAGCCAGGGAATGTGTCCGCGGAAGAGGATGAGGCCTGGCGTAAGGGACGACCACGGACGCTGCCCCTATAGCAACCCATTATTTGTCGCAGGATAGTCATGTTACCCAGAGCATAAAGATCAGGACAGGTAGCAATTTTTTGCAGGACAGGGGAGACTGGAAGGGGGAGATTTAATAAGTTTACCGAAGAATTGTGAAATTTGGAGGACCTGCAACTGAAGGAAATGTTGAAGGGTCTATGGAAGTCTAGGAAATCCAACACAGATACTACTCTGCGAGCCTGAATGCCATGGAATCCTGAATCATCAATAGAGCAGATCACTGCACCTGCGAGGAGGCCAGACTTATGCGAGATAGGAACATAACTGAATTGGGGGAGCGCCATCGGATAAGAGTAGGGGAGCCTGTGTAGAATGTCAAGCCGCATTAACGCGGCCATGAATGATCTCTCCAGGGTATTGAATGTAGACAACAGGTGAGGCCAGGTGTCGCAAAACGTACGCCACTTGCCTGCTCCTCCCGTCGCCTTAGTCCCATTACCTGTCCCGTTCACCCGCATCTGGGAGGGATAGATCTTGATGCACCAAAAGAGTGCATTCGTGTTTGAGTTGCTCATCATTAGATCTATTGAGAGGTCCAAAGAAGAAAGGGAGCTGCTGATTAGACCCCTGATTAGCCAGTCTATCCGCTACTTTGTTAGCAGATCGCCGAACATGCTGAAAGGTAACGCTGCGGGGGACCTGAGCCAATCTTCAATTTGCTCTAGTCTGCTTAGGAGCCGCTAACTAGAGGCGATCTTTCCAGGTGATGTGCCTGATTGGATCTGAGAAACCGCCTCAATTAAGATTTGTGAGTCCCCTTTTATCACCAGAGGGAAGAAATTTTTAGTAACAACTGTGCAAATTCCCTTCCATAAACCTTCCAGCTCGGCAGCATTATTGGTATCTCTTCCTAGCGAGCCATGATATATATGGAGAGCCGAGCCCTCAGCATTTCTGAAGATGCCTCCATATCCACCCGCCCCTGGATTGCCCTTGGCAGCACCATCGAAATTTAGCTTTATGGTCTGGGAGACAGGAGGAGACCAGTGATGGGGGGAATCAGAATGAATGGAGGGTTTGAGGGTGGCATGAGCAGAGAAAGTGAGATTCAGATTCCAGTTTTCCAGAACTAGGCATTCCTGAGGAGAGGCTGGCAGGTCTGAATTTTGCCAGTGTTTCAGAGCAAGATTTTCCTGAATACTCTGCTTAAGAAGAAGCCAAAGGGAGTCCAGGGGCGAATGGAGATTTTTAAAGATTCTGTTATTCCTCTCCTTCCATAAGATCCAGTAGACAAAGCCCGGAATAAGGATCCATAGGGTGTTGAGGACTAGACTTTGGAAGGGTTGTTGAGGCCAATTCCTGATTGTATTTGTGATGTCTCCTTCTCGTCTTCCCGATCTTCTGTTTCACAGAGCAGTTCTCTCCCATAGTTCTGCAGCTAGCGGACAGGTATCCAAAAGATGCACAATGGTTTCTGGGTGGAGGTTACAATTGGGACATCTGGAAAGCCTTATAAAACCTCGCTTTTGAAGACTGTCCCAAGTAAGGATCCATTGTTTGCTTAAAAGCCACAGGAACGTGGAGACTTTTGGCCAGATGCTTGGTTGCCATATCCTGTCCCAAAGCTGATCTTTAATTATCTGCTCTGGATGATAGAGAATTTGGTATGCCTCCTTGGTGGTGAATGTCCCTTTTGGTGTATATCACCACTGGATTTTGTCCCTCTGATCTAAGAACTTGATTTTCCTTAGTTTGAGCTGTTGATCAATCTCTTCAAAGGTTTCCTCTTGCTAGTTGGCTTGCCATGTGTCTACTGTTCTCCATTGTTGATAGCCTTGAAGGGAGTGTTGCTGCCAGAATTGATAAACCTGGGTTTGATCACTGTGTTGCATGGTAGCTTGCCATTTGGGTTTGTGGAAGAGAGCAGCAAGTTTGGGGAGCTGCTGCCAGGAGTCTTCCCAAAATCTTGCTATGGTGCTGAAGTGTATTTCCCAAAAACTGTGCGCTTAAATGAAGACATTGTGTTTTCTAGCAGCATTCCAAACTAACGATCCAGGGTCAATGATTCTTATGCGAATGAGCTCCTCTAGGGGCCTTCCTAGAGCATATTTGGCATGCTAGATACGAGCCCAAGGAGAGTGCGGATTGAAGACCCATTTCCACCAGATTCTGGCACCCATGGTGTTGTTGCTGTGGAGGGGATCCCTTAGACCAATCCTGCTAGATGACTTCGGAAGGTAGACCCTAGTCCATTTGGCAAGCGCCCATTTTCTGTTGAGTCCTAAGGAGCCCCATAAGAAATTTCTCTGAAGATTGTGAATTCTCTTTAGAGCCCATTTGGGATCTGCCAATATGGAGAATAAATACAAAGGCATGGCTTGGAGAATGGATTTGATAAGTATGAGCCTGCTGGTGAAATTAAGAGAGCGGAAGGTCCAGGAGGAAAGCCTGATTTCTAGATTGTCGAGGAGTGATCTCTAGGAGGAATGATTGATGGCTGAGACTATCAGGGGAGCACCAAGGTATTTCAAGGGAAGCATAGCTATAGGGTACCCCAAGATCCTGGCTATATTCTTTTGAGTAAGACTGGGTGTATTGAAGAAGAAGAGCTGGGATTTGGCAACATTGATGGAGGTGCTTGAGGCTTCAGAGAAGAGATTGAGAAGGTCAAGGAGGGCAGAAGCCTCATGAACTGACGGATGGCCAAAGAGCATAGTGCCATCAACAAACTGTTGGTGAAAGAGGGGGGAAAGTCCATGAAGAGAAATGCCCTTTAGAGAGTGAGAAGAGATAGCGGAATGAAGGAGACGACTGAGACCTTCGGCCATGAGCACAAAGAGGAACGGAGAGAGAGGGTCACCTTGGCGAATACCTCGGGAAGGTCGGAAAGGCGACAAGGGGGAGCCATTCAGAAGGATGGAATAACTGGGGGAGGTGATAAGATTCATGAGCCAACGCGTCCAGGTGGCATTGAAGCCAAAAGCTAAAAGCATTTGATTAATGTAGGACCAACGGAGTTTATCGAATGCTTTGGAAAGATCTAGCTTGAGAATCATACCTGGCTTTTTTAGAACCTTGAGTGAATGTATCACTTCATGTGAAAGTATGATGCCATCTAGAATCTGGCGCCCTTCAACATACCCTGTCTGCTCTGGAGAGATGAGGAGAGGGAGTAAAGGTTTGAGCCTGTTTGCCAAGATTTTTGAGATGAGTTTGTAGATTACGTTACAAAGAGCGATGGGCCTGTATTTATCAGGAGTGATGGAATCTTCCACCTTAGGCACAAGCGCTATGAAGGTGGTATTGAGAGAGGGGAGGATCCAGTGCATCAATCTTGCTTCTTCCACAAGTTCCCATACCTATGTTTTGATGTGCTCCCAGAAGGCGTGGAAAAAATTGGCTGTAAAACCATCAGGTCCTGGCGCTTTGCCATCCTTCAATTGGGATAACGCATCCTCCACTTCCTGCATGGATATTGGCTGGAGCAACATATTATTTTGGTCCTCCGTGATGATCATTGGAATGTGCTGTGTGATAGACTGTATTGTCAATGTTCTGCTGCCTGGGAGCTCTCTCAGGATGTCCTGAAAGTGCATTTTTAATTCTTGTTCCATTTCTTCATGCGCTTCCAGACGTTCTCCTTGCTTATTGTTGATGAAGGTGATGTGATTGTGCATTCTCCTTTGAATTGTGGTTTTGTGAAAGAATTTGGTGTTTTTCTCTCCATCCTTGAGCCATCTGACCCTGGATTTTTGGCACCATAGTGTTTCTTCTTGCTTCCGACATGTTTCAATCTTGGTTAAGAGTGACTTCTCTTGTTGCGCATAGTCTTCAGTTCTGCCCTCCTAGATAATGTGCTGTTGCAATGTGTTCATTTGCCCCTCCAACAATTTCAGATGGTCGAAAATGTTTCCAAACTGAGTGCGATTCCAGGATTTGATCCCTTGTTTGAGAAATTTTAACTTCTGCTGAAACTAGTACATTTTGGCGCCTACTGGGGGATTGAAAGATTTCCAAGCATTGATTACCACATCTTTGAAATTAGGATGTGAAACCAAAATGCTTCAAAGTGAAAGGGTCTGTTGCTCCTCGCAACCAGACACGATCATTGTAACATTATAGGCCAGTGATCAGAGCCTACCTGAGGTAAGATGGAGGCGTGAAAGTCTCCCCCCATGTGAATAGCATTTTCCGACATGAGAAATTGGTCCAGTCTGGAGGCGATTTGTTGTGTACCCCTTCTTTTATTGGTCCATGTAAAAATGCCATTGGAAGTCTAAAGGTCCATTAATTGATTCCCATGAATGAAGTCTTTGAGGCTGTAGCTATCTTCATCTAGCCTCAAACGTCCACCCGAATTTTCCTCCAAAGAGGTGATGATATTAAAATCACCCCCACATATCCAGAGGAGAAAGCATCTATCAGCGTTGAGATCTGAAATAGTTTCAAGCAGATCCAGTTTTTTTTGTAATTATTGTGGAAAATACACATTGGATAGATGACCATGGATATTGGTTCCAATAAGGTGGAAGGTGGGCTGTATGAAGAAATGGGAGGCATGAAAGTCATGAAGGTGGAGCTCTTGAGGATTCCATATGATTGCGAGCCCTCCAGAAGCTCCAGAAGCATCCACTGAGACTGACTTGCACCCCGACCAGGCTTTATTTAGTATTTTTTCCAGAACTGTACTATTGCATTTTGTTTCTTGAAGGTAAATTATTGAAGGCCTATCTTGCTGGATCATTTTTTAATCATCCTGTGTTTTGCAAGGCTATTGAGCCCTCGCACATTCCATGAGATGAGCTTCATGGGGAACAATGGGGAAGAGTTTTGTAAAACTTGGTCAGCTTGGGGAACCTACCAAAATCCACCAGCATTTCTCCAATGATGATAGTCCTCTGCAGATCCGTTTTGCGTCCGCGCTCCTTTGTCTCCTTCAAGATTTTTTTCCCGTCCCAAGGACTACCTACCTGAATGCCAAGATATTTGTTGTGTTGTGCTCTGGTTAACACTTCTTCTAGTCTTTCTATTTCCCGAGTGTGTATAGTACTGTATTCCTTCTGTCTGCATGCTACGTCCAGCTTAAATATGTCCAGACCTGCCAGATCCACACTTTCTGGTTCCTCCTCCATATGTATCGGTGCATTTTGTTCTTCCTCCTTTGAATGTTGTTGCATGCTTAGTGCCAGAGCTACATCTATCTCCATGTTAGAGGAATGTAGAGTTGTGGCTTTGTCTTTATTTGTATTGGATGTGGAGGCAGGGGTGATGATGGCTTCAGAGGTCTGGAGGGCATCTGTAGACTTGGGCATATGAGGGGGCGACAAGGGAGATGGATCTGAGGGGGGATTGAGAGGTTGTCCTCCATGCTATCCTTGGAATTCAGGATATCAAAACTGTTTCGGGTTGTAGATTTCTTGAGATTTTCAGGATCCACAGGGGATTTCTTAGCATGCTTTCTTCTACTTGGGACTTTTGTGAAACCCTCAACATCTTTGCTTGCCTCAGTGACAGGGGTTTTGGATTGCAAATTCAAAGCACAATCCTTAAAGAGATGGCCATGTTCGTGGCACTTCCTACAGTGAAAGGGAATATGCTCGTAGTCTATAGTTTGAACCCATTCATAATCATCATGAAATAAGCTTACCGAGTCAGTCAGAGCTTTGGCTATATGCATGTGGACATAGATCCTGGCATAAGAGGTGTATCTTCGGCATTTTGTTTCCTCTACGACGTTGATGAAGACCCCCAGGCTGTTGCCTATGTTCTCAAGGGTTTCCTCGTTCTAGTATTCCAGGGAAGTGAGTACATTCGGATCCATACTGGAGCCCAGTTGAAGTCTTCCTTGTCTGGATCGAACCTCTCAACCCAATCACGTAGGTACAGGCCAGAAGAGTTGAAGAAGTACGGGCCACCCTCGAAGATACACATTTTATCCTCCAGACAGTTGAAAGTAGTGGTGAAGAAGCCTTTTGGTCCAAGGTGCAGGGTAACTTGTCCTTTTGGCTTCCACTTGGAGGCAATCCAACCTTGCAAGGCTTTTTCAGTAGGCCAGAATCCTAGAAACTTTCCTATGAGGGCATGATCCCTCATATATTGAATCTCGTTGTTGATGCATTGACTTGGGAGATCTATTTTGATTCTTTCTGCCACTTTCAGGATGCATGTTGCAGATGATGCTTTGGGTCTTGTCGTAGAGTTTTTCTGGTTAGAACCTTTGTCTTTAGCTATTGATGGGCTGGTAGCGAAGTCACCTTCATCATTTATGGCTTAATCAGTTGCCTGCTTTGCTAACAGATCAGAATCGGAACTAGCATTTTTCTCTGCGCTAGTTGACTTGTCAGGATTGGGATCGGAGGGGGGAGAGGGGGTCGTGCCCACCCCTTTGGAGAGCGGATTCATGGTGATGTTGGTAGAAACGCCAGAGTCTGGAGATCAAGAGCACCTTGGGGGAGGAGGCCAGGAAGCGCAAAAACCCTAGCTATGCCAGTCGGCTCTCATCCTCTCATCCTCCAACATTATTAACACATTAATGCAAGATTAATAACATCATTATAACATTTAAATAGTATTAATAAGAGTTTAATATGCAGTTAATGAAACATTAGTAATATATTAATTTACATATTTATATTGTGTTAATTATAAATTAATCTATATATTAGCAATAGTGAAGATGACTATCATGTTGAGTCATACTTAGCATAAGGATCATGGTCTATTTGTATGTAACCTATGATGAACCATTGTGGATGGTCATGATTAGTAATGGAGGCCTATAGTGCATGGTCCAACGTCACATTATGACAAAGATTGTCTCAGTATGAAAATCAATCATGGTCAACCATGGTCCAACGTGACATTGTGACAAAGATTGTCTCAATATGAAAATAAACCATGGTCAACCATCATCAACCATGGTCAACCATCATCCACCATGGTTACTCATAGTCAAACATGGTCCAATGTCACATTGTGACAAATATTCTCTCAATATGAAAATCAACGATGGTCAGCCATGTTCCAACGTAGCATTGTGACAAAGATTGTCTCAATATGAAAATCAGCCATGGTAAATCATGGTCAACCATGTTTATTTTAGGGTTTATATTATATATCTTAGGTTTTATGTATCTAGGGTTTATAATATTAATCCCTTGGGTTTATGGTATTGATCCATTGGGTTTATTAATCTAAGGATTCATATTCCTAGGGTATAATATTATTCATAGGGTTTATAATATTAATCCTTGGGTTTAATATAAATCCCTTGGGTTTCTAATCATGGTAAAGCATGGTACAATCTCATATTGTGACAAATATTTTCTCAATATGAAAATAAACCATAGTCCAATGTCACATTATGACAAATATTTTCTCGATATGAAAATCAATCATGGTCAACCATGGTCGAATGTTGCATTATGACAAAGATTGTCTCAATATGAAAGTGAACCATGCTCAAGAATGGTTAACCATGTTTATTTTAGGGTTTATAATATTTATCTTAGGGTCTATATACCTTGGGTTTATAATATTAATCTCTTGGGTTTAATATTATTCTCTTATGTTTATAATACCTTGGGGTTTTAGAATTAATGTCTTGGGTTTATAAAATCAATCTCTTCGGTTTATTAATCTAAGGGTTCATATTCCTAAGGTATAATATTATTCATAAGGTTTATAATATTAATCATAGGGTTTTATATATATCCCTTGGCTTGATAAACCATGATTACAATCCATTGGGTTTATTATTTTCTTGAGTTTTTAATATCAGTCCCTTGGGTTTGTTAATCTAAGGGTTCATATTCCTAGGGTATAATATTATTCATAGGGCATATAATATTAATCCTAGAATTTAATATAAATCCATTGGGTTTATAATCATGGTCAGCCATGGTCGAACATGACATTGTGACAACGATTATCTCATTATGAAAATTAACCATGAGAAACCATTGTCAGCCAACATCAATGATGGACAATCATGGTCTACCATGGTCCAATCTCACATTTTGACAAAAATTATCTCAATATAGAAACCAACCATGGTCCAATTTCATGTTTTGACAAAGATTGTCTTAATATGACAATCAATCATGGTCAACCATGGTTCAATGCCACATTGTGACAACGATTATGTCAATATGATAATCGACCATAGTCAGCTATGGTCAACCATGTTTATTTTAGGGTTTATAACATTTATTTTAGGTTTTATATACCTTGGGTTTATAATATTAATTCCTTGGGTTTAATATTATTCCCTTGGGTTTATAATCCCTTGGGTTTAATATTATTCCCTTCGGTTTATAATCACTTGGGTTTATTAATCTAAGGATTCATATTCCTAGGGTATAATATTATTCATAGGGTTTATAATATTAGTCCTTGGGTCTAATATAAATCCATTAGGTTTATAATCATGGTCAACCATGGTCCAATGTCACATTGTGACAAATATTGTCTCAATATGAAAATGAACCATGGACAACCATTGTCAACCATGATCAACCATGGTCATTCATGGTCAACAATGGTCCAACATCATTGTCACAAATATTGTTTCGATGTGAAAATAAACAATGGTCAACCATGGAAAACTATGGTTAATCATGGTCAATTATGGTCAATCATAGTCAACCATGGGCCAATGCTGCATTCTGAGAAAGATTATCTCAATATGAAAAAATCAATCATGGTCAACAACACATCAATAAAAATAAATATTAATAATCCCTTAGGTTTATCAATTCGGATTTTCTTAGTATCAAAATCAATCATGATCAACCATGGTCTAATGTTGCCTTGTGACAAAGATTGTGTCAACATGAAAATCAACCATGCTAAATCATGGCCAACCATGTTTATTTTAGGGTGTATAAAATTTATCTCATGCTTTATATACCTTGGGTTTATAATATTAATCCCTTTATTTTACTATTATTCCCTTGGGTATATAATCCCTTGGGGTTTTAGTATTAATCCCGCAGGTTTATCATTCCCTTGTATTTATAATATCAATCTCTTGGGTTTATGGTCAACCATAGTCCAACGTCACATTCTGAGAAATATTGTCTGAATATGAACATGAATCATGGTTAACCATGGTCACATTGTGACAAAGATTCTCTCATGCTCCAATGTCACATTGTGACAACCATGGCCAACAATGATCCAACATCACATTGTTACAAAGATTCTCTCATGCTCCAATCTCACATTGTGACAACCATGGCCAACAATGATCCAACATCACATTGTTATAAAGCTTGAGTCATTATGAAAATCAACCATGGTAAACAATGGTCAACCATGTTTATTTTAGGGTTTATATACCTTGAGTTTATAATATGAATTCCTTGGGTTTAATATTATTCCCTTGGGTTTTTAATACTTTGTGTTTATTATTCTCTTGCATTTATTAATTTGAGGGTTCATATTCCTAGGGTATAATATTATTCATAGGGTTTATAATCGTAATCCTTAAGTTTAATATAAATCCCTTGGCTTTATAATCATTGTCAATCACGGTCCAACATCACATTGTCACAAATATTCTCGCAATATGAAAATGAACCATGGACAACCATTGTCAATCATGGTCAACCATGGTCCAACATCACATTGTGGCAAAGATTTTTTCAATATGAAAATAAACCATGGTTAAACATGGGTAACCATGGTTAATCATGGTCAATTATAGTCAATCATAGTCAACCACGATCCAATGTCACATTTTGAGAAAGATTGTCTTAATATGAAAATCAAACATGGTCAACCCCACATTAATAAACATCAATATTAATAATCCCTCAGGTTTATTACTTGGGATTGTCTCAATGTAGAAATTAATCATAGTCAACCATAGTCCAATGTCGCCTTGTGACAAAGGTTATATCAACATGAAGATTAACAATGGTCAACCGTGGTCAATCATGTTTATTTTAGGGTTTATATTATTTATCTTAGGGTTTATATACCTTGGGTTTATAATACTAATTCCCTCAGTTTAATATTATTCCCTTGGGATTTTAGTATTAACCCATTGGGCTTATCATTCCCTTAGGTTTATACTAGCACAAACACATTATTAATATGGTTGATATATGTTGTAGCAGACAACTTAATATATGCTATATTATAAACTTGTAATAATATTATAAGCTCCCTACGGATTAATAAGTGCAATGGATTATTCATATTATAGTATATTATATTATTAATAATAATTAAACCGAAGAGATTTATATTAAACCCAAGTATAATATTATAAAGCCCTATGAATATATTATACCCTAGGAATATGAACCCTTAGATTAATAAATTTGAGAGATCGATATTATAATCCTATAGAATAATAAACCCAAAGGGATTAATACTAAAAACCCAAGGGAATAATATTAAACCCAATGGATTAATATTATAAATCCAAGGTATATAAACCCTAAGATAATATTCTAAACCCTTAATCTCTTAAATATTATAAACCCTTAATCCCTTGGGTTTAATATTATTCCCTTGGGTTTATGATCTCTTGGTGTTTTAGTACAAATCCCTTGGCTTTATAATATCAATTCCTTGGTTTTATGGTCAACCATGGTCCAAGATCGCCTTGTGACATAGATTGTGTCAACATGAAAATTAACCATGGCCAATCGTGGCCAACCATGGTCAATGATTGTCCAACGTCACATTGTTACAACGATTGTGTCAATATGAAAATTAACCATGGTTAACCATGTTTATTTAAGGGTTTATAATATTTATCTTAGGGTTTATATACCTTGTGTTTATAATATTAATCCATTGGGTTATATATTATTCACATGGGTTTATTATTCCATTGGCTTTAAAATATCAATCCCTTGTGTTAATTAATCTAAAGGTTCATATTCCTAGGATATAATATTATTCATATGGTTTAATATAAATCCCTTGGGTTTATCTAATATAATATAATATAATATGAATAATCCCTTGCATTTATTAATCTGTAGGGAGCTTATAATATTATCATAAGTTTATAATATAACATCTATTAAGTTGATTCCTACAACGTATATCAACCACATTTAATAATATGGTTGTGCTAATCATACGATTAAAAAAAAGGTCTTGAACAATAATCTGAGTGTTAAGAAAATATATAAAGAAGGAAGAACAAAATATTGAATTAAGATTAAAATTAGTAGTTAGTATTATTTTTAAACAATAATTTTAAATAAATTAATAAAAAGGAGGATAAAGAGACAACAAGTAAATAATAAAAATTAATTAATAAAAAAATTGATTAAAATAATTAAAATTTATATAAATGGTAAAAGGGGAAAGCAAAAATGCATTCAACGTTGAGCTCGTGAACCATGGCAGTTAAGGGTATCTGAAAAATCCTACCACAGCAGAAGCACAGATGCGACAAGCCTCCATTGCAGCGACGTAGTCTCCCGAGCGTTGGTTCAAACATATTGAAGGAGTCTAAGTAATGAGTATTCAGATGGGGAAGGCCACGGGTCCTCACCCCATAGGCAACAACAATAGCTGAAATCCCAGCTTGAATACCAATGAAAATAAAAAGCCATCATCCGGACCAGCGGCATAGCCATAGAACCAATTCGCCCAGCAGCAGGAGGTGGAAGATTCAAACAAAGTGCAGGAGAAGGCCTCCACGAAAAATGCAGAACCCAGGAAGGTGACATCGTCCACATGCAATTCGATAGTAGAAGAGTGTCCCAAGATCGACTTACCAAGTCATCGAATCAATGCCCAAATACAGTTTATGAAGGATCATGCACTTATAGGTAAATTCATTGGTTTCTAGCCAACAAAGAAAGCCTCATAGGGATGGATCACTTCAAAATGGAAACCAAAAGGACATGTTACCCTGCAACTAGGGCCAAAAGGTTTCTTCAATGCCATATTCAACTGCATCTAAGACAGGAATAAAATCTTAGACGACGACCCTTATTTCTTCAATGCAGTGGGTCTGTATTTAAGGGATTGGATTGAAATATTTAACCCAAACAAAGAGGACTTCAGTTGGACTCCAGTTTAGATTCGAATGTAATCTCTACCTCTGGAATATTGGGATGAAGAATCACTAAAAGCCATTGGCAATGGGCTAGGAGAATTCATAAAAATAGCAGAGGAAACAAAAATCGGAAGGTACACCTCATATGCTTGCATCTGCATTTACATGCGCCTAGGAAAAGCCCTCACGGGTTCAGTAAGCCTACTTCATGATGATTTTGAATGGATTCAGCCCATAGATTATGAACATGTGCCCTTTAGATGTAGAAAATGCTATGCTCATGGCCATCTATTCCGCGACTATCCATTAAATGTTTCCCCCAAAACCAATGATAACTCGGAGAAGTCTAATTTTGAAGGATTCACAAATGTTACCAATCGAAAGAAGCATGCAAAAAAACCCCCACCTATCCCCAAAAACCCCTTTCCCACTCCGTCTGCACCCTCCACTAGTAACAGTTTTGACATTTTGTCACAACAGTCTATGCCTGAAGCAGATCCGTCCAAACCAGTTGAACCATCCACCATGCCATCTACCTCAACTCAAGTTATTGATTCTTGTATACCATTGCATGATCCAAAAATTGATCAAAAGACAGCAGCCTCTCCATCCATCCCCAACCAGGAGACAGATATAATCCTATGGAAGGCAAAAGGAATGGACATCGACAGTTTTTTATCAGAGCCCGCCAAGACAACTAACTCAATGCCTGAGAATAGTCAACAAAGCCACATGGACGAGGAACAAGAAATCTTTGACCTCGGAGACCTAGACATCTCCAGACTTGAGCAAGCTTGCAAAAAGAAAGAGTTTGACAAAACTTCGGACAGTCAGCTCGAAAATTTGGAAGTAGTCCTTTTAGGAGTGCATCAGTAGAGAACCTTAGGCATACAACTAGGCAGGGACGACAAAAATATCCACAAAGATATCAAGAAAAGAGGAAGAAAGACAAATCTGCAAAGAACCATCATCATTGGGGAAATGTTGGTGGAGTCAGGAAGATATTCCAAGTTAACTAAGTACTATAGGCCATTACCCACTGGTCATCCATGACGCTCATCTCATGGAATTTAAGAGGGCTCAACAACCCTGGGAAATACAAAATAATAAAAAACATGATACAACATGAGAAACCACAAATATTCTTTATGAAAGAAACAAAATGCAACAATAACACATTGAGTTCCATTCTATCTAGAGCTTGGCCAGGATGTCACTCAGTTGTGGTGGATGCTTCTGGTACCTCGGGAGGACTCACCATCACATGGAATACACAGGCTATCTTACTCACAGACTTTCATGCCTCCCATCATCTCATACAGGCCACTTTCCACATCATAGGGACTAATATACATGGTCATCTGTCAAATGTATACTTTCCTCAGGACTCATTGCAAAAGATTATGTTGCTAAACACATTGGAAGCTCTCAATTCCAACAGGACACACCCACTATGGATCACAGGTGGGGACTTCAACATGATTACAAAACTGGAAGAGAAAAAAGGAGGCAGAGTCAAACTGGACAATGAAAGCAGTTGCTTCAAAGAATATATTTAAAACAACTGGCTGATAGATTTACCATTCAATAATGGAATCTATACTTGGAATAACAAAAGATCAGGATCCCAACAAATTTCATCTAGGTTGGATAGATTTCTCATTTCAGAAAATGCCATTCACCTGGGTGGAGACATCACAGCCTCAATCTTGCCTCTGTCAAGCTCAGACCACTGGCCCATTTCACTTCAATGGCAAAGACCGAGAGACTCCACCAGAAGGCCTTTCCAATTTGAAGCTTTTTGGATCTCTCATCTAGACTTCAAAAATATAGTTAAAATAGCTTGGGAAAATTTCACTCCTCCTGAAGGATCAATCATGTATCAATTCCAACAACGACTAAAGAATCTCAAATGGAAAATCAAGCAATGGAATCATTCCACCTTTGGAAATATTTTTCAAGCTCAAAAAACACTTGATCAAAGCATGATTGAGCTCCAGTAGAGAATTATCGAGGAAGGGAGAATCAAAATACTAGCAAATCAAGAACAAGATATTCTTACTCAACAATAAGATAGAAGGAAGCAAGAGGAGGTACTTTGGAAACAAAAATCAAGAGTCAGATGGTTAAAAGAGGGGGAAAGGAACACCAAATTCTTTCATCACACCACCATACAGAAACGAATGCATAACACCATTGTATAACTTCAGAATCAACAAGGAGAAAGAATGGAGGAACATGATGACATTGAAAGAGAACTCCTCACCCATTTCAAATCTGTTCACCAAGAGCCTCAAGTAAACAGGCAACTGGCCATATACACAATTCTTCAGCATGTGCCAAAAATTATAACTAAAGAGCACAATCAGCTACTACTTTGACGATCACTCTTCTGGAAGTCGAAGTAGCAATAGCTCAAATGAAAGATGGGAAGGCCCTTGGACCTGATGGATTTACCTCCAACTTTTTCCATCACTTCTGGGATCTCTTCAAACGGGAGGTTTGGAAAGTTGTGGAAGAATCTCAGACTATGCACTGGGTCCTTTCATCTCTTAACACAACCTTCATAGCTCTCATTCCCAAAGAAGATCATCCAAATACTCTGGAGAAGTTTAGGCCCATCACACTCTGTAATGTAATATACAAAATCATCTCAAAAGTCATCACCAACAAACTCAAGCCACTGCTCCCTATGCTCATCTTGCAAGATCAATCAAGATATATGGAGGGACGTCAAATCCTTGATGGCATAATTTAACGCATGAGATCATTCACTCCCTACAGCTCAATAAACAGGTAGGTATGCTTCTCAAAATTGACTTATCTAAAGCATTTGACAAATTAAGCTAGACATTTCCTCCACCTTTTTCTCCATCTTAGTAAATGGCATCCCCTCTCGCCCCTTCTCCCCTTCTAGAGGCATACGTCAAGGTGATACCCTCTCCCATTTTCTTTTTGTCCTCATGGCAGAAGGCTTAAGCCATCTTATAAAGCACGCTCTTCATTCTCAAAACCTCAGAGGCATTTTTGTTTACGGTACCTCTGCCATCACTCATCAACAATTCGTGGATGATAATATGATGTTTGGGCACCCTTCAGTCTAAGAAGCTTACACACTCAAATCCTTGTTAGACACTTTCTCTGAGGCTTTAGGAACTACTATTAACATTGTTAAGTCTCAAATCTTCTTCTTTCATACTCCCTCAGTAACACAAAGAAACATAGCTAGAATCTTGGGTTTTCCTGTCGCCAATCTCCCCTCCAAATAATTAGTGCACCATTGATTGACTCTGCTATAAAGCACGCATCCTGGCACATAATCCTAGAAAAACTTGAAAGCCACCTATCTTCATGGACTTACTGAGCCCTCAATATGGCAAGCCGACTCGTTCTTGTCAAAGCCGTACTACAAACTATGCCTCTATAACTTTTCTCTATTCTCTTAACGCCGAAGTGGGTGCTCAAAAAGATCAAGAACATACAATGGAACTTTCTATGGGGATCCTCAAGGCAAAATCACAAATGGATCCTAGTGAAATGGTCGACAGTTTGCACACCAAAAAAGCAGGGAGGCATTAGATTGCGGGATCTTAAGCATAGTAATGCAATGATGGGGGCAAGACTATGGTGGCATTGGTTATCAGCCCCACACACACCATGGGCCAAAATATGGGTTGAAAAATATACAAATAATTGACCACCGGAATAGCTTATCAGACTAACAAATAATGATGCAGGCTCTCTAATTTAGAATGTAGCAAAACAACACAGGGCAATGATACAACAACACAATTTTTGGGAGATTAGAGATGGAGGCACTGCCTGATTTTGAGTTGACTCATGGAAACAATGACCCAAATTATTAGAAGCCATCCATCCCCAAAATCCTGAGGAGCATGCTATTCACTAGAATGAAAAAGTCTCTCAAAACTGGACTCAACATATCAATCAGGGATACAGGCAATGGAAAAAGGCAGAATAGATCATTCATCAAGAAACAAAGGACTTCTACAAAGCAATGAACACAGAGCTCAACAATAGGAAAATCATATATTCAGACAAAAAAGACATTTTAAGATGGGGATACACCCTGCAGGGAATTTTCTCAACTAAGGAGGCATATAGGTTGATGATTCACACACAAGAACCTGTGGACCCAATCTAGGAATGTATATGGACCCTTGGAATATGGCCCAAAGTATCTACTTTCACATGGTTGCTTTGTCATAAAAGGATTCTCACATGGGATAATCTCATTAAAAGAGGGTTCCACGGACCCTCATATTACCCCAATTGCAATCAGCAAAGTGAAACAATTTAACACCTCATGGACTCATGAAAGTTGGCCAACAAATTATGGGAAAAACTCAACTTCAGGTGTCAAAGAACCTATAGAATTTTAGGGGGCATTATCAACACCATTCGTAACTGGGCCTTCGCTCCCTACAACAGCAAGCTACTAAATTCTCTATGGAAAATCCTTCCGGGTCTACTTCTTTGGACAATCTGGAAGGAAAGAAATAAGCGAATATTTAAGAATCAATGCACTCCTCTGGACATCATTTGGAGCAATCTATGCCAGAATATTCAAGAAACCTTGGCTCTCCAAAAATGTCAGGTAGATGATCTTCTCACTCAGGCACATGAACAAAATATTTGGGAGAATTGGAATATCTGGATTCCTCCAGTTTAGGATGATCTCAACATCTCTACCACCACTTTAGCCTTCCCTCAATGAATCCCCTCCCCCCCCCCCCCCTCCCTAATAGCATGGTCCAATAAACTTTGATGGTGCCTTAAAAGTCAACCCAAGCAAAGCAGGCTATGGAGGTATATTCAGGAATCATGAAGGTAAACCTTTTTTAATTTATTTTGGATCAATTGGCTGGGACACGAATAACTCAGCAAAATTGGAAGGTCTATGGCAGGGACACGAATAACTCAGCAGAACTGGAACGTCTATGGCAGGGACACGAATAACTCAGCAGAACTAGAAGGTCTATGGCAGGGACTTTGTTTGGATCATCAACACAATTTTCACCCTATTATAATCGAAGGGGATTCCCAAATCCTCATCAACATGGCTAATCAAATTCAACTGGGGACCTCAGCTTCTAAAGTAGCTACTAGTTGGAGACTGGAGGCTCGTTTAGAACTCATTGAGCAATGGTTAAAAAATAGAAGAGCTATCACCTTCAATCATGTCAAGAGGGAGGGCAACAACGTTGCTGATGTTTTGGCAAATACAAGGGTAGACAATGATCAAGTACTTAGATCAGGATCCCTCACCATCCTTAATGATAGCACTCAATTACAGGAATGCACTGCCTAGGTGCACAAAGAAGCAAACCTCCTAGATGCGGGTGATTAATGGTGCCAGTACAACACTGATCATCCGGGCGATAAAGTGGTATGGCCACATGGCCACCCACACTACTACCGAGACGCCCAGTACCATAATTTATGGAATTTCAATGAAACCTAAAAACCAAAAAACATTAATGGAGGGAGAGAGCCGAGGCCACCTACTTCTAGCTCTGGTCCTTAAGATGGAGAATGCTCTACGTCCCCCCTACTCTGTCTTCTCTCACCTACATTTGCCTTCCCGTAGCGGCACAGCCGAGCTCTATAATAGCCACGGGGAGAAGATGTCAACTTCTCTGCTGCATTGAGATAATTGACGATGCTCATTTCTCACACAACCCACTTTGCTATTATAGAATTGTTGTTCCGACCCTCAATTTCACCTCAGGCAATTGTATTCCTCACTCCCTTGCCTCCACAAGCCACTCCATCCCTTCTCCAGCTCCTCCAAGCACCCAACGTATCGATATTCACCAAGCTAATATGCCTCCCCTAAGGCACAGAATGAGAAGCCGCAGGGGAAGTAGTCGAGGGAGAGAAATTTTCCCTCCCTCACTTTCCACGTCTGAATCGACTCAGGCGGACTCCTCCTCGCCTTCAACTATGGCTCACAGTAGGGGTCGCCATCCCATCACCCCTAGTGGAAGAGGGCAAGCCCAGAGGGCTGGCCATCGGCATAATGCAGAGACCCAACAACTACAAGCTACCATGAGCCTACAATGAATCCCTCTCACTCCACCCAATTCCAATTCAGATGCACCTTGGACCGCCCCTGTATAATTGCCACTATCTCTGTCACCTTCAGGGAGGAACCATAATGCAATACTATCCTAGATAGCATCATTTCGGATAGGACGGGTGATAGTAGGCGGAACAGCTCGCAGGGTGGTGCTCGAAACAGGATGATGCTGCTTGCTCTAACCTGAAAGCCCTGAACAGAACGAGTAATACCCCGAGTGGTAATGGGAAGTTGGCAGACGGGACGAATGCTCTAGATGGCAAAGAGCAGCGGGATGCCACGACCAATGGACAACAGCAAGTCAACGATGACCCTTATGCTTACGGGTGTCTCATCGTGGAGGAGCCTCTGCCACCTGCTGACACCTAGTGGACTACGGTTCTTTTTCCAGGTTCTTAGACACCAGGTCACCCTATCTGGGGTCTTCTTTGTTATTTTAAGCTGTATTTGCTGTTACATGGAGTGTTTTTGGTTTTTTTCTTGTTTTGCTAAAAAAAATCTCAAACATGGAAATTATAAGTTGGATCCCCTGTGTGGGTAGCTCACTTTTTGGACTAGTTTCCCCTTAAGGTTAGTCGCCTTTTCAGTCACTGTTTGCTAATACTTGGTAAATTCTTTGAGAGAGGTTCTGCAGAGGCCGGTGCCTCCATGTAACATTATTTTTGTATCTTTAATAGAATTAGTCTTATTCAAAATAAAAAGGGTGGGGGGGGGGGGGAAGTAAAGTCTAAAAGTAAATTGATAAATTGTCTTGGAAGAAGTTATATATATATATCTATATTATATATATTATATATATATAGAGAGAGAGATGAGAGAGAAGAGAGAGAAGAGAGAGAGATTGGTTTAAATGAAAAAGAAAAATAAATTAAAATAAGGTAGACGAAAGAGGATATTAACTAAAAATTAAAGGAGATTTGAAAAGTACTAAAATATTTAGGATAAAAAAGAAAGAAAATTAGAAAGCAAAGAGAGAATGATGGAAAGAAAGAAAGTGAAATTTATAAAGGGGCATTGGAAAGGGGAATCAAAAGAGAAATTTAAGAAGAAGAGATAAAAGTGTGGAAGATTTATGGAGGAGGGGGTAAATTATTAACAGACTAGAGAAAAAGGAGGGCTTTTGAAATAAATAACCCATCAGAGACTATGAAAAATGAGATATAGGAATAAAATGAAAATTTGAGGAAAGACAAAAAAAAAAAAAATTGAGGGGAAAGAAATACATGAGAAAAATATTAAAGAAGAAAATGATATAAATGAAATGTATGAAATAAAAGGAGGGAAATTAGAGATTGATTTGAAATGAGGAAATGAATCATAGGAGGAAGGAAGACAAGGGGAAGATGAACTAAACAAGGGAAAGGATGAGGGGCCAAAAGAGGAGGATGAAGAGGATGAGGAGAAGGGTAAGGAGAAGAGAGGGGTCAAGAAGCGAAACTTAAGAATGAAGGTAATGAATGACAAGTTCCCATGATTGGCTTAATGTGTAAATGTCTTCCCTATTAAATTTCTTTGGGTGATTTTCAATTTCAATAGTTTTGTAATTGTCTTCCCTATTAATGTTTTTTTCTGCTTTCAATTTCAATAGTTTTGTAAATGTCTTCCCTATTAAAGTTGTTTGGATGATTTTCAATTTCAATAGCTTCTTGAATGATACAGGAATGACAACGGGCATGAACGGAATTTTTTTTGGCTTGATCAAAGAAAATTAGGTGTTTAGAGTTATGAGAGTGATCAACAATAATTGATTCGGAGTTACGTTTATGATGACTATTAATGATGTGTTCTTTGGAATAGAGTTCGAAGGAACTATGTGTCTAAGCAATATAAAATTTATCATTAAAAAAAAGCAAAAATAAAAATAAAATAGACTTTGCATTTGATGATTATTTTCAAATTTTATGAAATTTATATAATAATATTTATTTAACTTAATTATCTTTAAATAATTTTTTTTAAATATTTTGTAAATTTATTTTTATTAAATAATATTTATTAATTTAAAATTATATTTTAAGAAATAACATTATTATTTATATTATTAATAGAAAAAAAATAATATAAAAAATTATATTATAATAATAATAATCACATCGGCTAAAATTGAAATAATTTATTCAATATTAATAATCACATATTAAATACCAATACACTTAATAATATTAAAATCAGATACACTTAATATATTAATCATCACATATTAAAATCAAATACATTTAACAATATTGAAATCAATTCACACTTAACACTTATGGATGTAATCATTTTGTTTGGATTCATGCAAACTCATCTCTTCTTTCTCCTCTTTAAACACAATATACCAAGTTATTAAAAAAAACCATGGTTGTTCAGATGCCACTTGATTTCTATTGACAAGATAGAGAGAATTCCAAGGAAGCATACTAAAACCATGGGGAAAATTACTTATGTTAATGAAAGCTCTTTTCCCTCTGATATCTTTTGTGACAGTGATCCATATGCTTCATCCAACCTTATTTTTCATGTCTGTTATCCTAATCAATCTCTTTACTTCTTGAATCTTGCTTAATAAAGCCCATCAACTGTATGGACATTTCTCCATCTTCCAAATACATTCAATATTAGTGCAAACATCCAATGACCAATCAATATATCCAAGAGTTTATGGGGTTTATATATATATATTTATATATATAAAGTCTTGCGTGGTCCATATGAACACCATAATCACCAAATTGATATGAATATAATTTCAATCCTAAAACAGTAGAATGATGAGCAAACGCCAGAAATGAAAGGTGACAAACCAGTCCTTGAAAACCATATAATCTCGAAGAGACTTTGCCATTGAATTGTTTTCCCATCGAAGGACAATAGATTACAACCATTAGTTACCAAATTCGTTACCAAATTCGAATTCGGATTTGAATTCGAATTCTATACATTACGGAAAAAATTCGACTCTATAAAATTCAATACCGCAAAAATTTGAGACTATACATTTTACAAATACTTAAATATATTATTTTTTATTTTATTTTATTTTTATAATTATTTAAATAAACAATTTATATTCAAATTTCTAATGAAAAATATAAAATTGTATAAGTTGATTTTTTTCCAAAATAGAAGTTACTGTTTTTTATGTTTTATATAAGAGTTATTGATTTCAAACCAATTTGCTATTTTATAATTTCTTGTAAGGTAAGAATTATCTTTTTTTTAATTGCAATTTGTCATTTTATAAATTTTTCTAATATAGAAATTGCTCTTTTTTTCATTTTTCTATAAAATTATATTCTTTGTTAATTTTTTTTCCAATAAGAATTTCCAGTGTGCTAAGATAGAAATTATCCATTTTTTTAATTTTTTTCTATAAAAATCATCTTTTTTTAAATTTTTTTCCAATAAGAAATACCAACTTGCTTAATTCATTATGTGATTACAAATCATACCAACTTGCTAATTCTTATAAGAAAATTTATAAAAGGTTGAACTTAGCATTAGCTTTGCCTTTCTCTACATTATTTCAATTTTCCACCAGGGTTGCCTAGTTCCAAACTTGTTTTTCCTTTCTCTGTATTATTTTCACCAGAGTTGCGCAGATCCAAACTTGTATTCTTCCAATGCATCAACAAAGCAAAGTTGGAATTAAAAATTTCTTCCAATGCATCAACAAAGCAAAGCTTGAATTAAAAATTTACCTTGCCAGGACTATTCCTATTCGACAATTGAAGGGCAAGTTCAGTGACCTATTTCCACTAATTCAACAATTGAAAAATAAGTTCTTAAGTTATTGAAGTAACTATAAATTTTAGTTTTTTTAACAAAATAAGTAAAAAAAAAGGTAAATCAATGCTCTTAGATTTACATACCATACAACACCATCTTCTGAATTTATAAAATATATTTAAACAATGTTTGAAAATCCCTTAATTTGAAAAATTCTTATGTATTTAGTCAACCATGTAGATTTGTATATATCAAACTTTCAGTGCTATTTACCATATACCTTACGTATGACCATTGTTCGGTGTAATGAAGCACATTACGTATTCATGTTGGGGTGCGAAACACATTCAAGTTAAGGGACGAAGCAGGGGACAACTAACTGGAGCAGGTGACTTTGACAAAAATATAGCACCATACCGAATTGGAATTCTCTGAATTAATCACCGTACCGAACCGAACCGCACTAGCCAATTAACGTATTTTTTTCGTTGATACAGACGAACTTGGTAACTATGGTTACAACATGTAGATTCAAAATCTTATATATACATTATACAGTGTCGCGTACACAACAAGAAATAAAAACAAATAATTGAAATGAAGCATGGAGGTTGGAGTAGTTGAGTTGAAGGCGCACATATAGAACTACAGAGAGGATTATTGGGCTTTGGACTCCACCTGCGAGCTGTGAATTTGCGATGAATATGGTGTTTTAGGGCCGTACGAATAGTAGAGACTTAGAGAGTCAAGATTGATTTTCCTCCCTCTAGCCATCAATTTATTGTTCGCTAGCAATCAATTTGCATACACAACATTACTCAACGCTTATGAGCACCTCAAGTTATCTTTCGCCTTCAACTTCATTCACTGAATTTCAATATATTTTTTCTTTAAATGAGAGCCTCAAACTCATTAATAAAACACAAATTATAATATTTGTGGAAGATTGGAGGTCAAGGGTGAGTTTTATATTTATTAATTTTTTTTTATAAATAAGAGAAGTGAACATGCCGAAGGAGATTCATTTTTGCTTTCATTGACTTAGTTTGTATGCTTGAAATGAATTTAAATTCTCTGAATTTTTTTCCTTTGTTATTGAGTTTATTATGAATTTGTTACCTAGATTTTTTTTTTAATCATTGAATTCCATTATTTACCACTATGTAAACAACAATTGTAGGTGTGTAATTTAATAGGATTTTGTTGTTACTTATTTTTTTTCTTAGTAAACCTTTTAAGAGACCCATAATCTCCATTGATTTATGCATGTAGCATTGCATTCATTATCTTTTGTTTTTTTTCAATGGCCACACTTGAGGAGAAGTTACTGATTAGAATCATATATGTCTGTCCCTTTTAATGGTTATGAAGTTGGCGTTGTTGTAGTAATGAGCTTTATTTTAATATGATGAGGTTTGGTGGAGTAGGTTTTCCCTTTTATTGCAAGACCATTTTGTTTTAATTTAGTGTTTGTTGTCATTTTATCCTTTTACAAATTCCATTTGAAATTTAATAATAATTAATCTTTGGAAGGCAAGAAAAACACAAGGCAATGTACGTAAGAAAATTCAAAAACATAGAGAGGTTTATGCCTGAAATAGTAGTGTGCATACCCCGAGAGTGCAAACAACTTCCCTGAGCTAAATTGAAGTTGCATGAAATAGAGATGCATGAAACATAGATGCAAAGGATTTTTCAAACCAACACAATTCGTAAGCAAGAATTCTAAATAGCTTAAGATAACAGGAAAACAACTTTAGTGTGTATGTATGTGTGTGCATGTGTCTTTGCACAAGATGAGAAAGACCCACAATTGCCTTTTAGTGTTCTAGGTATTCCCTTTTCTTTTACATATTGCAAATAAGATTTAAAAATAGCACATATTTTTAAAGAAAATACGAAGAGACAATTATTCTTTGATCAAAGGACAAAAACATTTGGGAAATTATGCAACATGTAAAAGATTTTCAAGGCATTTTCTCACTGTAAAGTATGAACACTAAATAGAAAGGGTCGCATACTAGTTAACAAGAAGAGAGCTAATCAGGCGAAGAAATACCAAATTAAATAAGAGTGTTCATTGTTATTTTATCGTCTATGTTATCGTTACAAATTCCATTTGAAATTTAATATATATACATTTTTAGTATATTTATTTTATTATTTTTAAAATTTGTTATTTTTTTGAATGAATTTAATTGTTTGGAAATTTCTTTTGGAGTATTGAATATAATAATTTATCCTATTACTATTGTAATAAATGTTAACAATTTTTTGGAAAATTTAATTAAAAATATAACCTTAAACTTGTTTAATAAATTCTAAATATATATATAATATATTTTAAATTTATTTTGGAATTATATTGCATTTTATAAGCTCATATTTTCTGTCCAAAGACAATGTTTGATATCCATACGTAACCTAATTTTAAATATGGTGAAGAATATTGTGTATTTTATTTTCCGAAAATTAGCAACATAGGTATGCTTTTATTGAAAAAATAATTTTTTAATTTCAAAAAATTAATTTATTAGAGGAAGATTTAAAAATAAAATTTTAAATATAACATCTTTTAACCCAAGAAAACATAAAAACCCAAACAAATAAAATAAAAATGTATTACTAGTAAAATGAAATCCAAATTCCGACATTGCTTAGCAGCCCAGGTGACAATGTATGCCACGCTGAAGAATAAACATAGCTTTTCATATATTTGTGCATAGGTTATTTATGTTCCGTTTCAGCCAGAGATGGAAGAGTGGCCATATTGGGTATCGTAGGCATTTTAATTTAAATTAAAGTATGCCTTTTAAATTATAAAAAGGTAAAGTATTTTGCATGAACTCGTTGTTAAACTTATGTTGTTACACTTTGTCACCAGTTTAACTTAATTTCTTTTTTATTTCTTTTTAATTTCGTTCGAGAATTTTGATTTAAAAGTCATTTCTGGGTAAAAAGTTTGTTTAAGTTTGACTTTTTTATTTTTTTAGTTTTAAATTTGGTTAAGATTTTTTTAAGAAATAGATTTTAATATTTATGAATATTGGTGAGAGTAAAAACTTATTGGATTATTTTAGGAAAATAATAGTGTGATTTGCTTTAAATATTAATGATGTATTAATAATCATTTGTAAGTATAATAAAATATTAAATTCACTTATTCATGGACAATAAAACTACAGTAAATATTTTTCGTATTTGAAATTAATCTAAATTATAAAAAATATATAATTTTTTACATATTAGATCCAATAATATTGATTGACTTAAAATTCTGAGCACCATATGTATGTTGAAGCCATTTATTATATGAGAGATAAAAAAAAAATTATTTGTACATTTGTTTATCTAATGTTTTGTACCATTGTGCAGTAATTTCTAATACATCTAAGTGGTGACATGATATTTCAAAATTCACTACATGTTTGGAGGAGTACATCTTGCAAAATCTTCCTAACAATAACAAAAAAGAAAAAATTATAACATGCATACATCAATGCATATTATTACTTTCCTCTTCTGGTCATTGGTTGAAGTATAGGAGTAATCCTTATTCTTTCTAGCTTGCAACATGGGTTGCTTGTGATTGAGATTTAGAGCATAAATATATTCTGTAGAGCAACGATTTGTTGACATAATGCATCAGTTTCGTCCATTTGTCTAGTCAGCCTTCCCTCAATCTTGGATTTCCTCCATAAGGTTTACCATGATTTTTAGCTACTCCTATTGCCTCATATTCATGATCAACATTTCCAATTACATGGTATCTATTTTTTCTAGAATCTGTGTGCCTCCCTCCTGATACTTGCATTTAATATGTTTGGCTTTGTTGTCGGCGCTAAATTATTTGACCACATCATGGTCCTCAATAGTTGTACAAGCTCAAATAAACTCCACAATGAAAGAGGATAATATTAATGATAAAATCACTTATTTATACATGTGCAATCTATGTACGAGACAATTGTATCTCGGTAACTTATTAATTGTAAAAACGAAATACGAAACTAATTACATATTGTACAGTAACAATCCCAAAGGATTAGTTAAAATTCCCCCCTTAATCCGAAGGGACATATGACATGCCAAGTGACATTCTAAACTTTTCAAAATTTTCCCTTCCTAGTGCCTTTGTAAATATGTCTGTGATCTGCTTTGAAGTAGGACAATGTGTCAGATGAATAACTTTGGCCTCTACATAATGTCGAATCAAGTGATATTTGGTGTTAATATGCTTGCTTCAATCATGAAACCTGGTATTCTTGGCCAACTGAATTGCAAAAGAGTTGTCAATAAGTAGTGGAGTTGAAGCCTTTTGTTTCTCCTACAAATCTTCAAGTATTTTACGAAGCCAAATGATTTCTTTTGTAGCTTGAGCTGCTATAACATATTCTGCTTTAGTGGTAGAATAAAAAAGAACAGATTGTTTGTGTGATCTCCAATTGACGGTTGTTGATCCAAGACTCATCAAATAACTAGAAGTAGAGACTTCATTCTCCTTATCTCCATCAAAATTAGAATCTAAATAGTCAGTCAGATGGAAATTTGGAACTTTGGAATATTTTATGCCATATGTTCGGTTCTTTCAAATACTTGAGAATTCACTTTGATGTATTCCAATGACCTTCACATGGTTGATGCATGAACCTAGAAAGTATCCCTAAAACAAAAGCTATGTGAGGTCAAGTAGCAATTAGAAAATTTAAACTTCCAACAAGTTGCCTATACTTTGTTGGAACATAAAACATACTTCCTTCAGTGGAAGTAAGCTTCAAATTCTGCTCCATAGGAGTAGCGACATGATTATAATTCTGCATCCAAATTTGTCCAATAGTTGTCCATTATACTTTTTAAGAGAAAATAAAAATGTATTTTTGTTTCTGATCAACTTCAATCACTAAATAATAATGTAATAAACCCAAATCTGTCATTTCTAAAAATTTCAATAATTCTCTTTTAACATACACTATACAGTCATCATTATTTCCTGTGATCATCAAATCATCTACGTACACAACCAAATATACTACTGAATTTCTATTTTTCTTAACAAAAAAATTGCATCATCGAGATCAAATAAATTATAATTAAAGATGAGAAGGTGTTCAGTTAACTTTTCATACCATGCACGAGATGTTTGCTTCAGTCCATACAAAGCCTTCACTAACTTACATACCTTTTTCTCTTTGCCTTCGATAGCAAAACCTTCTGGCTGAAACATATAAAAATACTCCAAATCACCTTTTAAAAAAGGTGTTTTAACATCCATATGGTGTATCTTCCAGCTATTACGAGCTGCAAGAGAAAACAAAGTTCTAATGTGCCCCATTTTATTGTATGATAAAATGTCCCTATGTATTCAACACCTTCCTTCTAAGCATAGCCTTTTGCTACAAGCCTTGCCTTGTATTTATCAAGTGAGCCATCTTCCTTGTATTTGATCTTATAAACCCATTTACAACCACTAGGTTTGACACATTCAGGAGGATCCGCTAACCTCCAAGTTCCATTTTTAATAAGTGCAACATACTCCTTTTTCATCGCATCCATCCATTCATCACAATTAGCGGCTTCTTCAAAACAACTAGTTTCGCTAATTGTACGATGATTGAATTCACAGTCATGAGAAACATTACCTGAATCACCTTTATAATAATTTCCTATTTCAAAATCATCATCCTTTCTTGGAACTTTCTGAGCATCTATAAATCTTCATAAAGGTTTTTGAACTGGCTGTGATGGTTGCTCATCCTGAATTACAGGTTCTTTAGGAACACTTTTTGACCCTGCAGAAACAACACTATCCTCCAAATTTTCTTCAATAGTAACGTCCTCATCATTATCATGAGTCAAAGATGGAAAAACCACAAACTTATCCAGAATGGGAACCCCTCTTCAATATGTGGAACATCATTATCAGATTCAGAATAAAACTTTTTAGATGCAAATTTCTCCAAATGATCCAGTTTCCTATCAATAATGGAATTATCTTTATCTGATTCAAGAAAAATAACATCTATGGAAAAATAAACTTTTTATTTTCTTCATCATACAACCTGTAAGTGTTGGGTCCCTATAATACTAGTGATTACCCCATTACTATGGTAGTTGTACCCCTTATTTATATTATTGTGCCCCTATTGCCCCCATATTGTTATTACTGTGCCCCATAGAATCCCTCTATTGTTATTTTTGTGGATTTATATTATTATTGTTAGGTCGGCTCGGTTATAGTGACTCCTTAGACTCCTATATATAGAAAGGAGGTTTTGTCATTTGTATCATCCAAGAATTGTTCATTTATGTAATGTAAAGGAGGTTGCCCCCTCGAAGAGGCTGAATTCTAAGGCGTTGATCTATCTTTTCTATCTTTTCTTGAGCTAGTTTCATAACACCTCCTATCCGAGACAACTTGAAAAACTAGAAAGTATTCACTAATGACTAATAGATAAATAATTTTTTAACTTTAGAAGAAGAATTTATAAATAGTAATATAAATATTGACATAACAGTAGATCCTAATATTAAAGATAAAATATAAATTAGTGAAATAGAAGATGAAGAGATAAATAGATTTCATCCCACTAAATTTACAAAATTAGATGTAGAAAACCTCCAACAAGTTGAAATTGATGAGATAATTAATGAAGACTCTGAAGTCATGAATCTCAAAGACAATTTTTGCCCAAAGGATTAACACCTTTGGAAGACTTGTTTGATTCAAATGATGTCCCTAGAAAATCAAAACTAGAACACTTAAAATATGATATTGAGGAATGTAATATAGGTACTGAGGAAAATCCAAAATTGATCAAACTTCAAAGTCCTTACCTCCTACCGAAAAACTGAAATACATTGAACTGCTAAAGGAATTCCAATATGTCTTTGCTTGAAGTTATGAGGACCTCAAGTCCTATGACACCAACATAATACAACACACCATCCCCATAAAAGAAAACCAGAAACCTTTCAGACAGAAGTTTAGAAGGATTAATCCCATGTTATTTGTTGAGCCCCAAACTTGCATATTTCCTACACATTTTTCTATCTTCTTTCCTTTCACCTAGACCTTCTAAGCTATCAATATCATTGCATATTAGTCATAATAGAGCATTTAAAGTGGTTTCTTGACTATGTCTTTGTGTTTCTGTTTGAACTAGACTTTTGCTTATGAGCTATGGAATCTTGTCACTTTCCGCAGCTGGTTCAACTTTTTGCATCCATTTTTGTTAAACTATAGGTTGCAGGTGTCACAAGGTCAAGCAAGTCACATGGGCAAGTTGGAAATGACCTAGACATGGGTGAGGTCCCATTGATCCAGCTGGATTCATCACAGAAGGTCGTGGTCAATGGTGGTCAAGCGATGGTTAAACAGGAGAGTCCTATGGCAACAGGACTCCATTTTCAAAAACGTGAAGGATTTTGTGACCATTTCGAGATCTTTGGAGGAATGCTGACACCTGTAGGCTGACCATGATGTGCATCCAACAGCCACTTACAATAATATTGCGTAATCTCGGCGACCATGCTGCTAAATCTATGGACGTTGTTCTTCACGTGTCCTCTATTCACATAGTTTTACAGGAAAAATAGTTATGTCACCTTTGTTATAAATAACGCATTCTGATATGCATAGTAGTTAGTCTTTTGGAATGTAAGTTGCTATTAAGAACTCACTGTTTCATGATACTAGTTTATTGTTGTAACTCTGCTTTGAGATATATATAAGAAGACTATGTTCTACATGTTTGCGTGAATGTGATTTTGAATTGATAGCCTATTGTCCAAGTTTGCAGAGGGCCCCTACACACTGAGGTTTCGTTCCCATTGTTGCTGTATAGTATTTTACGCATCGTTTCTTTATTCTCACTGCATACGTTTTAAAGTTGTTCATTAGTGTATATATTGCTAACATTTCACTGTTGTTCATGATTTCAGAAGCTTGGTATAACACTGATCAGTGTGTTCATGTTTCAGGATAGAGTAGGCAACCCGGGCATTTGCATATAATTTTCATAATAACTAGTGATATGGAATTGATCCTCTGCTGATTTTGTTTTTCCTAGTTTCTTTTAATTCCAGTTCTGCTTTGTTGAGTTTAGTTTTGTTCATTTTCTTTGTTAACTTAGTTAGAAATCAACTTGCTCATTTCATTGACTAACTGGCGAGGGATTGAAAGATGAATGTTGTAATTTTATTTTAGTTTACTTTTCAACAGTTAGATAATTGGATTGCTCATTTCATTGACAGTTACCTCTGAAAGCCATAGCGAGACTAACTGGCGAGGGATTGAAAGATGGATGTTGTAATTTGATAAAAATTTAGTTTTTACACTTTAGATAATTGGATTGCTTATTTCATTGATAGTTACCTTCGAAATCCATAGCGAGACTAATTGGTGAGGGATTGAAAGATGAATGTTGTAATTTGATTTTAGATTCCTTTTCTGCAATTAGATAATTGGATTGCTATTTTCATTGACAGTTACCTCCGAAAGCCATAGCAAGACTAACTGGCGAGGCATTGAAATATGGATGATGTAATTTGATTTTAGTTTTACTTTCTTTGCAATCTTTGATTTCCTTGAGTGCAGTAGTTTAAATCAATTTTCTGTATTTGGACAACAGCAGAGATCATAGTTTCATAATCAGTAGTTCATTAATTACTTGTTTTAATTAGCAGCATCTTTTCATTCTTGATTCAAGTGTTATTTTTCACTAGTATGTTCTAAGAATTTCTGAAGTGTTAAGTTTTGGGAACCCTTACAAAGGACATAATTGCCTTAAAACTTATAACCATACTTGCCTTCTAGAAATTTATGAATATAAATTCCATAAACAAAGACAAAAACCCCCAAAACAACATAAAAATAAAAAATGACAAAAGTAAGAAATAGGTTATCTTGCACATATAGTGCGCCACACTTCGTCAACTTACGAATTTCGGATTGACAATTAATGTAGCAATTTAGGACACACTAAATTGACCAAACATTTTGGCGCCACTGCCAGGGAAGTGTAACTAGGTAGCCAATTTCTTAAAAAGAGAAACAATGAAAATAAGGGAAAATTTGATAACTTCTTGAAGTATGCTCTCTTCTTGCACTTAGTGTGATCTGGAGGATCAGAAAAGAGAGTTATTGGTTCAATAATTTCTTGAGTATGCTCTCTTCTTGCACCTAGTGTGATTTGGAAGATTAGAAAGAGAATTATTAGCCCAACTTGAGAAAATAATATAAAAAAAGTGACATGCATAGAGCAAGATATTCTAGGGGAAGGTTTATAGATAGAGCCAAGAGTTCGATTTTCACAACTCCAACTTCTTCAAGGCATAGAAAAGATTCACCACCATCTACTCCTAGCCTTAAGATTCCTGGAATTCAAGGAGTAGTAGCTGAATTAGAGGATTCTCCTACACTATCTACCAAATCTCATCTAGGAGAAGACCCTTTCTTCACTTCTACAGGAGAGCATATTGTAATCAAAGAGGTAGAATCACCTAAAGAAGAAAAGGAAGAGACTCTCTCTCATCCACCCTTGATAGAAAAACTAGAAGACTCTGAGGAAAGTATCATGACGGAGGAAGTAGTAAATGGATTTGGGGGTAGAGGTATAGGAGGAGGAAATAATGGAGGCAACAATGGTGGAGGTAATAATGGAAGAAATAGGGAAGGAGATAACTCATTTGGATTCCCCATAGTTGATGAGGAAACTCACACAATGATGAAAAACATCTCACCATCTATCCTCCCTAACTTTTATGGATTGCGAAGTGAGGATCTCGAAACATTTCTGTTTGAGTTTGAAGTAGTGTGACGAACCTATGACTATATGGAAGACTCTCAAAAACTCAAACTGTTTCCTTCAACATTAAAGGGAGCCGCTTTGAAATGGTTCATGAGGTTAGTCACCCAATCTATTAGGACTTGGAATGATATGAAACAAACATTCTTAGATAGATACCTGGACTATTGCATGCCCACCAATCACAAGGATGAGGTATTCAAAATGATCCAAAAAGAAGATGAAAACTTGGAGGACTTACTTGAAAGATTTCGATACAACTTAAAGAGAGCAAAGATGAGCAACTTAGACGAGGAAAATTTCAAAGCCATTTTATTGAAAGCCATCAGAGATGAATGGATAGATATTTTAAACATGATGGGGAAGGGAGACATTTCTCAACTTCCACTTCGTGACATAGAAAAACTATGTGTCCATCTCTTGAGAGAAAAATCTAAAAAGCGAAAAGGGCCTAGAGATCATTCTCTTATCTGAGAAAACAAATCTACAATTGGATCAGTAAGTAGGGTAGAGATTGGCAATATGCTTGATGAATTCAAAACTGATATCCTAGGGAGCCTTAGTGAACAACTAGACACCCTTAAAATTCAAACCAAGAAAAAAGCAGAAATTGATGCTCTAGCCATCTTTTGTCCGAAATGTAGGAAGAAACATGCTCTAAGGGAATGCCCCTTGGATGCAAAAGTTGTAGAAACATGTATGATTTTCTTAGAGAATAATGAGACCAAGGATTGTCCTTCAATTACTGGGCTCAAAGTTGTCTCCTATTTTGTTTCAAGAAGACCTTGGCAGGGGCAACAAAATCAAGGATTTAACAACCCTATGAATTTTCAACCCCCACCAAATTGGAATCATTGGCAACAACCTTAGCCCCAACCTCAAAATCCATATCAATCATGGGCACAAGGGATGCAGAATCCTTATGGGATATTTGCTCAATTTTATCAATTTCCTCCATCTTTTCAAAATCAACAAACTCCACAACTTCCAAATCAAAATCCACAACTTTCATTTCCATTTCCACAACAACAACAACCTTCTCAACAAAATCCAAATCCTCAACTCAGCTTATGTTTCAACAAAAGACAAATCAAATGCCCACTCAGCCATTGCCAAATCCTAACAATAAAAATCCTCAGAATACTTACATGATAGAAGGACAACAATTTCCTATCTATATGATTGTTCCTCTCAATGATATACAACTCAGGTCTGGTAGAGTTTTAGAAAAACCTTCTATAGATGTTCAAGAGCAAGATACCTCTAAGGAGGACTCTCTTAAAGTCAATAAGAGTTTTGAGGAAGCATCTCTTAAAAACTCAAATATTCAAAAAGAGAAAGAAAAGTCAACCCCCACAACTCCTATAGTTGAGCAACCTACATCTTCATCCACACCTCCTTTCCCTGAAAGATTACAAATTGATAAAGGGGTGGAAAAACAAATCTTGTTGCCTAACTATGATTTTCTAGATGAATTAAAGAATGTCTGTATCAAGATTCCCTTGCTACAAGCCATTAGAGAGATTCCTATTCTAGCAAAAACAATAAAGGAGTTGAGTCTCAAAAGACCAGGAAGGAAACTAAGAGATACAAGAAGAATCCACCTGGTAGGAAAAATTGCAGATATCATGATGGGAAAAAATACCCTGTAGAAGTATGTAGATCTAGGTAGTCCAATTGTCAAGACACATATAAATGGGATAGAAATTCCAAACACATTGATTGACTTAGGGGCTACTATCAACATTATGAGTTGACAGACTATGGAACAGCTTAAACTTCCTAATCTTCTTTTTACACCTACTTTACTACAGCTTGCAGACAGATCAATAATCAAACCTGATGGTGTATTAAAAATTATTTCAGTCTCCTTATATTCTTGGGAATATCTAGTAGACTTCATGATTTTGACTCCCAAGAGTAATCTAGGAGGGCACCCCCTTATCTTAGGAAGACATTGGCTAGCCACAGCTGATGCTTTCGTTAGTTGTATATCTGGGGATATGTACATTTCTGATGGTAATTCGACAAAAAAAATCAATTTTTATCCTCCAGCAAAAGCAATTACAGAAGTAGGAGACAATGAATTGATCGACGATGAGGACACTATACAACCTGTCTTTACCATTTCTGAAATCAGTGAGGATAGTCAAATTCTGAACACATTAGAAAATTTTGAGACATATTTGGAATATGACCCCACACAATTTCAGCTGGATTCTGATATTGAATATTTATCATCAAGACAAATGTCTCCTTAATCTATGGAATAGTTTGGTAGCTATACCATTGATATTTCTCCAGGTAAAACATTGAATATCAACAAAAATTTGGAAAAGTCACAACAGGAAGAACTAACCAAAATCTTGCAAAAACTCTACTGTATTTGCATGGGAGTATACTGATATGAAAGGTATTGATCCTAAGACTTGCATCCATCAATTCTATATTGAGGAAAACAATAGACCAATCAAACAACCTCAGAGAAGGATGAATCCAAATCTTAGGGAGATAGTGAAAGAAGAGCTCCAAAAACTACTCAATGTAAACTTCCATTATCCAATTTCAGATAGTCGATGGGTTTCTCCTTTGGTTATAGCAGCTAAAAAGAATGGTAAATGGAGGGTATGCATTTATTACAGGGAATTGAATAAAGCAACTTTGAAGGATCACTTTCCTTTTCCTTTTACCGATCAAGTATTAGATACATTAGCAGGCAAAAAGTACTTTCCATTTCTGGATGGTTTTAGTGGTTATAATCAAATTTAGGTAGCACCTGAGGATCAAGATAAAACCACATTTACCTGTCCATGGGGAACTTTTCCCTATCAAGCGCTTCCTTTTGGATTATGTAATGCACGCGCAACATTCCAAAGAGTAGTACTAGGAATTTTTTCTGATCTAATCCATGATTGTGTAGAGGTTTATATGGATGATTTTACAGTTTATGGTGACTCATTTGAAGAAGCATTAGAAAATTTGGACAAAGTACTTGTAAGATATAAAGAAACAAACCTTTCATTAAGCCATGAAAAATGCTTTATGATGTTTACTGAAGGTATTGTTTTAGGACATCATATTTTTGGGGATGGGATTAAAGTTGATAGATCAAAAGTTGAAGTCATCTCCAAGTTGCATATTCCAAATTGTCAAAGAGATGTTAGAAGTTTTCTAGGATTTACTAGATACTATAGAAGATTTATAGAAAACTTCACTAAAATAGCATCTCCACTCTTCAAATTGCTTACCAAAGACTGTGAATTCAAATGGGATCCTGATTGTCAATCAGCATTTGAAACTTTCAAAGCAAGAATATCTGAAGCGCCTATCTTGAGAGGACCAAATTGGAAGCTCCCTTTCCATATTTCTACAAATGCTTCAGATACAACTCTAGGAGTTGTGTTGGGTCAAAAATATTTAGTCCCTTATGCCATTTACTATACCAGTAAAAATTTGACTCCCACTGAGTTGAACTATACTGTGACTGAAAAAGAGTTCTTAGTTGTTGTTCGTGCAATCAATAAGTTCAGACATTATATAACAGGCTATGAAACTTTTATTCATACTGATCATTCTGCGATTAGATATCTAATGAAAAAACCTGTTACTAATGGCAGAGTTATAAGATGGATCCTACTTTTACAGGAATTCAATATTACTGTGTTGGATAGACCAGGGAAACAAAATACAGTAGCTGATTGCTTGTCTAGGATTCAGAATACTAAAGAAGATTCTCCTGTAGAGGATAATTTTCCTGATGAATATTTATTTACAGTAACTACTAAGACCCCTTGGTATGCAGATATTGCTAACTATTTGGTTACAGGGAAACTACCTCCACATCTATTTCCTAGTGAAAGAAGAAATATTATTCAGGAGAGTTCAAAATATTCATGGATTTCTAACGAAATGTATAAAACAGGGCCAGATCTTGTGATCAGAAGATGTGTTAGGGAAGATGAAATTCCTGATGTCGTCAAGGCATGTCATGATGAACCATGCGGTAGACACTTTGCTGACAAAGGACAGCCTATAAAATCCTCTCTTTAAGATAATATTGGCCTTCCCTATTTAAATATGCAAAACAATATGTCATAAGGTGCGACAGCTGCCAAAGAGTAGGGAAACTTACCCTTTCAAATGAAATGCCATTACAACCACAAGTACTCATCGAACCCTTTGAAAAATGGGCTTTAGATTTCATTGGGCCTATTAATCCTCCATCTAAGCAAAAGGTATATATTGGTATGTACTGATTATGTCACTAAATGGGTAGAAGCCAAAGCATTATTTTCTGCTACTAAAAATTTGGTTATTACTTTTCTTTATGAGGATATTTTTACTTGCTTTGGTGTTCCAAGAGAAATTGTGATAGGTCAGGGAAGTAAATTCACATCCAATTTGGTCGAGAAGCTGATGGAAGAATACAAAATCAAGCACAGAAGATCTACTCCTTACCATCCGCAAGAAAATGGTCAAGTGGAGTCTACAAACAAAGTTCTCAAAAGTATCATCACCAAAACTGTTCATCTACACAGAAGAGATTGGGTAGAAAGGCTTCCTGAAGCCTTGTGGGCCTGCAGAACTACATGGATAAATACAACAGGACATTGTCCCTATGAACTTGTTTATGGGAAAGAATTACCACTCCCCATTGAGTTCCAAGTCAAAACCTTCAAGATGGAAATTCAATTGGGGATGGATCTATCAAAAGCCCAAAAGCATAGAATGGAGCAGTTGAATGAGCTAGATGAGATCAGACAAGAATCAATCCTAACAACTGATCTAGTTAAATATCAAAGAGCTAAGTGGCATGACAAATACATCAAAGAGAAAAAGTTTCAAGAAGGAGACTGGGCATTGTTATTTGATTCCAAGTTTAAAGACTTCAAAGGTAAATTTCAGACTCATTGGCTTGGGCCATGTGAGATTGATAAAGTCTTTAGCAATGGAGCAGTAAGAATCAAAACCATTGATGAATTTCAAACTCCTCTTATTGTAAATGGTCACCGATTAAATATCTATCATAAGCCACTCTCAAATGAGGAATTTGTCAAAATATTTCAAGATAATTCTGCAATAAGGATGGTGAAGAAGAATCCTTCTTCTCCACCAGCCTAGTCTTTGTTCTTTTCTGTTCTACAAAAAAAAAAATGTATAAGCCCGAAAACCAATCACTAATTGGCAGTGTTATACAGAAAATAGAGGGTGAAAATTAGGAACTCCTCACGCCCTATATTTTCCAAAAACAATCTCTCTCTTTCTCATTTTCATCCCATTCCACTTCATTTTCATTCCACTCCACTCCATTTTTATTCCACTCCACTTCATTTCATCCCACTCCATTTCATTCATTTCATTCCACCAATAAAAGTATTTATGACCATTTTCATTCATTCAGTCATCATTCATCCATTTCATTTAGTCATATGATCGTTGAGTCAGTTTCCGCAACTAAATCCAATTTCCGCTGCTGCAAACTGATTCCGTAGCTAGTTGTGTTTTCACAGCTAACTCCCTATCATTCAACATTGGCAGTTAGATAATAGGAAAAAATAATAAAAATCAAATGCAGGTATGACCAAGGACATATTATGAAGACATGGGACACCTAAAGGCATCAACAAGGGGTAGTTGATCAAAGGTTATGGACAACAAGCGGTAAAAATTCAAAGGTATGAGTAAAAAATTATTTCAAATGGCATTCAAAACACATTTTTGCATAGTTATTAAATCACAAACTCCACTATATGCAATGATTGTCGTGATATCCTTCATAACCCTTCCACGACATTCCTCCACGAACCATGCATTTATTTTTCCAATGGCCTCATGATTAATCCTCAGATTTAACTCATGTTTGGATGCATTTTCACACTCCACCTGTAATTATGGGACGTGACCAATTTGATTACAGCTCTCCTCCACTGCTTAAGTTCCGCATCCATTCCATGAATGTGTTTATGTCTACTCCACATCCGTCCATTTTAAAAATCCTGTCGGGTTCACTTCACTCTCCTACTATTTTATTGAAGCAACGGCTACATTACCACCTTTTTCACATAAGTCTCCGCTCCATTCCGTGAATTCACCTCAGCTTCCTACCCTCTATTTTCCACTTACAGTCACTGGTTTTCTCCATAAACCCTGTTCACTCCCACTAATACAGCCGCCTCACCTCCGCTAAACACTTCTCACGCAGACGAATCATTAGAACAAAAGGAAAGAATGGGTCTGTTGTTGAGGTCAGAACCGGAAGGGTCCAAGTTTATGGAGGGATACCTGCAAGTAAAGAACATATTGAAAAAGGCATGATGGCTTCGGTTTATTCAAAAGTTCAGAGGCTATAATAAGGAGATTACAAAAGCCTTTGCAAGGTCTTTTAACGGCCCGGAGGTGGAAATTGGGGACCTCAAGTTTACAATGACTGAGGCATCCATAGCAGCTGCTACAAAACTCCCTCAAGAGGGAGAACGCTGGTTCAAGAAAAACAGCTTTGGCGAGAAGGATTGGAGGGTTATCCTATGGAATCTAGGTATGGATGTAAGTATATTTAAACGAGGAATTCATGTTCATGCTTTAGAAGATAAGTGGGCCAGTTTACTGTTTATTATTCAAAAGTTCATTACGTGTGAAGGCCATTTTTGGAGCAATGTATATGTATCATACCCGACTGTTGATGAACTTTTTAGAGGATCAAACCCTAAATCTACCTTACTTTTTATTGTTGAGCTTGAAAAATATGTGCACAACAGTCCAAAAGAATATAGAGGACATAGAACCCCACTTGTATCATCATGAGCTGGTGAAAATTTTAATTGAAGACCAATTGAAGAAAAAGAGGGATACCTGGGAACGGCTTTTGGTGAGAAACTATTTTCAAGATCCACCTGAAATTCCTGAGAGCGATACAACAAGAAAGAGTAGGAAAAGGGAAACTAGTGTAAGAATTCAAGACCCTCCTATTAGCAAAACCAAAGAAGTTAATCAAGAAGAGAAGCTGGAAAGAACCAAGGATAAAAAGCAAAAGAAATTGAAAGGGAAAAGAAACATAGAGGACGTCTACCAATCACCAAAACCTTCCTTAGAAGAGGACCACCAACCACTATCTGAAAGGCTAACTCACCTCCAAGGATAATCAATTGCAACCAGGAAGAAAGAAAAAGAAAAAAAAAGTATTGAGCAAGAGGGAACTAGCCCACAACATTTAAGAAGAAGCACCAGGCTTAAGGGAAAGTGGAGGAAAGTACAAACAAAAGGACCCCATTTTATCGATTTGGGAGGAGGAACACTGAAACAACCTCCATCTAGCCGTAGCCCACCTCATTCTCAGCCAAAAATAAAAAATAGTCCTCCAGATGTTGACATAATTCCTTCTCGGCCAGACTTCGAAATTAGTCCTCCTCAACAGGACTTTGGGGTCAGCCCAAGGAAAACTTCACCCGAGATATACCCAAATCAGCAAGAGATGTATGATTATATAGAATCCTTGGAAAAGAGAGCCATAGGTCCAAACACTTCACCCATCTAGCCTCATCCAGCACAGGACACTCAAATCCAATCATTGAAACAAGAAATTTTTGAGTTAGAGGTCCTAAATATACATATTAAACATGAAAATGAAGCATTAAAGGAGTAAAGCAGACTGTATAAGATCATTCATGACAACACCATGCTACATCTTGGACTATGGCAGAAAAAGAACAGGAAATTGAAGAAAAAGTGTAGGAAGATAAGTAGAGCACTGATCAATCTCAAATTCAGATGCTTGATCAAGAAGCCCAGGATGTTAGCAGCACCAAGAAAGAGAAGAAGAGGGCTCGATGTACTGGCAGACATTTCAGAGCATATAATTTAAAAGGGGGATAGTCAAAATTTTGGTTGCATGGGGACATGCAACACCTTCACAGTGGGGGTATGTTAAGCCCCAAACTTGCATCTTTCCTACACATTTCTCTAGCTTCTTTCCATTCACCTGGACCTCCTAAGCTATCAATATCATTGCATATTAGTCATAATAGAGCATTTAAAGTGGTTTCTTGACTATGTCTTTGTGTTTCTATTTGAACTATATTTTTGCTTATAAGTTGCAGAATCTTGTCACTTTCCATAGCTGGTTCAATTTTCCGCAGCCGTTTTTGTTAAACTATAGGTTGCAGGTGTCATGAGGTCAAGCAAGCCACATGGGCAAGTTGAAAATGACCTGGACATGGGTCAGGTCCCATTGGTCTAGCTGGATTCATCACAGAAGGCCGTGGTTAACGGTGGTAAAGCGGTAGTCAAACAGGAGAGTCCTACGGCAACAAGACTCCATTTTCAAACACGTGAAGGATTTTGTGACCATTTCCAGATCTTTGGAGGCATGTTGACACTTGTAGGCTGACCACGATGTGGATCCAACAACCACTTTCAATAATATTGCGTAATCTCGGTGACCATGCTGCTAAATCTGTGGACGTTATTCTTCACGTGTACTCTGTTCACGTAGTTTTCCAGGAAAAACAGTTATGTCACCCCTGTTATAAATAACGCGTTCTGATACGCATAGTAGTTACTCTTTTGGAATGTAAGTTGTTGTTAAGAACTCACTGTGCCGTGATACTAGTTTATTGTTGTAACTCTGTTTTGAGATATATATAAGAAGACTCTGTTCTACATATTTGCGTGAACGTGATTTTGAATTGATAACCTATTGGCCGAGGTTGCAGAGGGCCCCTGCACACCGAGGTTTTGTTCCCATTATTGTTGTATAATTTTTTATGCATCATTTCTTTATTCTCACTGCATATGTTTTATAGTTGTTCATTAGTGTATATATTGCTAACATTTCACTGTTGTTCATGATTTCACAAGCTTTGTATAATGCTGATCAATGTGTTCATGTTTCAGGATAGAGTAGGTAGCTTGGGCATTTGCATATAATTTTCATAATAACTAGTGATATGGAATTGATCCTCTGCTGATTTTGTTTTTCCTAGTTTCTTTTAATTCCAGTTCTGCTTTGTTGAGTTCAGTTTTGTCCATTTGCTTTGTTAACTTAGTTAGAAATCAACTTGCTCATTTCATTGACAATTACCTTCGAAAGCCATAACGAGACTAACTAGTGAGGGATTGAAAGATGAATGTTGTAATTTGATTTTAGTTTAATTTTCAGCAATTAGATAACTGGATTACTCATTTCATTAACAGTTACCTCTAAAAGCCATAGCGAGACTAATTGGCGAGGGATTGAAAGATGAATGTTGTAATTTGATTTTAGTTTACTTTTCAGCAATTAGATAATTGGATTGCTCATTTCATTGACAGTTACCTCTGAAAGCCACAACGAGACTAACTGGTGAGGGATTGAAAGATGAATGTTGTAATTTGATTTTAGTTTACTTTTCTACAATTAGATAATTGGATTGCTCATTTCATTGACAGTTACCTCTGAAATCCATAGCGAGACTAACTGGCAAGCGATTGAAATATGGATGATGTAATTTGATTTTAGTTTTACTTTCTTTGCAATCTTTGATTTCCTTGAGTGCAGTAGCTTAAATCAATTTTCTGTATTTAGACAACAGCAGATATGATATTTTCATAATCAGTAGTTCATTAATTACTTGTTTTAATTAGCAGCATCTTTTCATTCTTGATTCAAGTGTTATTTTTCACTAATATGTTCTAAGACTTTCTGAAGTGTTAAGTTTTGGGAACCCTTACAAAGGACATAATTTCCTTAAAACTTATAACCAGACTTGCCTTCTAGAAATTTATTAATAGGAATTCCATAAACAAAGATAAAAACCCCCAAAACAACATAAAAATCAAAAACGACAAAAGTAAGAAATAGGTTATCTTGCACATATAGCGCGCCACACTTCGTCAACTTACAAATCCTGGATTGACAATTAATGTAGCAATTTAGGACACACTAAATTGACTAAAAACTATTGCCTTCAATTGAAAAGGAGATCCGAAGGATTTATGAGGCTAAGATAATACCACCAATTGGATTCTTTGATTGGGTTTCGGATCTGGTCCCCACAAGGGAAAAGACTGGTAAGATTAGACTTTGCGTTGAGCTCAGGAATATTAATAGATTTTCACTCAAAGACAATTACTCTCTTGCTAAAATGGATCACATCTTACAAAGGGTAGTAGGGTTCACCAGAATCTCATTATTGGATGGGTTTTCTGGATATAATCAGATTCTAGTTCACCTAAATGACCAGGCTAAAACAACGTTCACAACTCCTTGGGGCACATTCATATATCTAAAAATGCCTTTTTGATTAAAGAATGTAAGGGATACTTTCCAAAGAGCCATGGACATAGCTTTTGCTAAGGAAATTCATGACTTCCTATAATATACTTAGATGACATCATTGTATTCTCAAAATATGATAAACAACACTTAGATCATCTAAGGTAGGTCTTCATCAAATGTAGGGAGTATGGAATTTCTTTGAATCCCAAAAAAACTTTATTTGGGTTAGAAGAAGGAAAGTTACTAGGCCATATAATCTCAAAATATGGCATCTGAATAGATCCTGTAAGAATTGAGGCCATTTTACAAATACAACATCCTAGGAGCATCAGAGAATTACAAGCCTTTTTAGGAAAAATCAACTTTCTTAGGAGATTTATTTCTAACTTAGCAGAATTAATTAGATCATTGAATAAGTTATTGAAGAAATATTCGACCATAAAATGGACCATTGAGGCTAAGAGATCCTTTAAATATATTAAGCTAGCCTTAACAAAAATACCAGTTTTGGTCAGTCCAAAGTTTGATAGGGATTTCATTATATTTTCCTTTGCCTCAGAACATACAATTGTTGTAGTCCTAATGCAGAAGAATGATTAGGGTTATGAACAACATATTGCCTTTTTTAGCAAACCCCTAAGGGATGCCCCTTTAAAGTACAATATAATGGAAAAGAAAGCCTTTGCTTTGGTCAAATATATCAAAGAGTTTAGAGTTTACATTTTATATTCTCATGTAATAATCTATGTCCCCAATGCAATAGGCAAGGATATCCTAACCCAGGATGGTCCAGATGGAAATAGAGGGAAATGGATCACTACTATATTAGAATATGACCTAGAAATCAAGCCAACAAAGTTAATTAAAGGCCAAGGTTTAGCCAAGCTCATGGCTGAATCGAACTGTCTAGCATTAGATATAACTTTTATTGCAGAAATGGATAATGGAGAGGAGATGGTGACTCCACCAATCAGCCAGGCCTTTATTGAATCACCATGGTATGCTGAGATCATATATTCTTTACAAAATCTACAAGCTCATCCTAAATTATCCAGGACCAAAAGAAGGTTTTTAAAAATGATATCTTTAATTTTTTGCATAATCAACAATGCCTTGTTTTGGAGGAATCATGAAGGTGTCCTTCTGATGTGTTTATTGAAATAAGAATATGACAAAGTGTTACAAGAATTTCATGCAAGTGAGTGTGGAGGACATCTTTACTGGAAAGCCATAGCTAACAAGATTCCTAGAGCAAGTTTTTACTGGCCCACTTTGTTTTCTGATATAAAGAAATTTGTAACCTCTTGTCATAAATGTCAGATTTTTGAAGGAAAGAAAAATCTTTTACCTTTGCCCCTAAAACCAATCTCTTCTTAAGTACCTTTTCAAAAATGGGTCTTGACTTCATTGGAGAAATCCACCCACCTTCCTCTGCCCAACACAAATGGATCCTCACTACCACAGATTATTTTACCAAATGGATAAAAGCCATACTGTCAAGGCAAGCCACTGATACTGTTATAATAACCTTCCTTGAATCCAACATCATATCTAGATTTGGGTGCCCAACCAAGATCATCATTGATAATGCAATAGCCTTCAAGTATAGGAGAATGATTGATTTTTTTAATAAGTACCATATAATTTTGGGCCATTCCATAGCTTATTATCCTCAAGGAAATGGACTAGAAGAGTCCTCAAACAAGAGTTTCGTGAATATGATCAAAAAGTTGTTGGAGGATAACAAGAAAACATGGAAGAAAAAGCTAGTAAATGCCTTATGGGGAGACATGCTAACCACAAAGAAGTCCATTGCTACTAGTCCTTATCAATTAGTTTATGGAATGGAAGTTGTTTGAACACCAATGATGAAGTTACTCCAGGAATTGTAGGTTGAACCGAATGAAATCCACAGAAGAATCAACCAAATAATTCATTTACAACAGACCAAGGAAGAAGTGTACACTAGATCTCAAGTTGTGCAGGAAAGGATCAAGAAGGCTTTTCATTAAAGGACTAAGGCATAAGATTTTTACCTAGGGGAAAAAGTTTTGAAATGGGATTCAAGAAGAGAAGATAAAGGTAAGCATGGGAAATTTTATTTCCTATGGAAAGGCCCATATATAATTTATGCTTTTAGAGGTAATAATGCTTTCTTCCTCAGAGAAATGGATGGTAAAGAAGGAGAAGGAGGACCAATTAATGGTCGAATGCTTAAACACTACATTGAACCTAGTTACTGATTTCACTAATCAATTGTACATATTCTGTTTTTCAAAAGTCTAGAGTAGATTGGATGGTGATTCTTTGGATTTGAAGCCCGAAGTGAAGGCCCTAAGCTTCAAAAGCTTTACAGTCATAAATAGTAATAAGCTAAAAAGGTGAAAGGGGAAAAGTTGCAGAGTGACATCACAGTCATTTAGAAGGCCACTGATCTACAAGTTCTTGACATTTCACCAAGAAATTTCATCCCCAAGTGGAGCCACTATTAGGTTCCTATACCAATAGAAGTCATAATTTTTGAATGGTTGAGATTAAACCTGTAATATGTACATACCTTTGCTTTTTGCAATTGTTTTCCATATTGAAAAAATTAAAAAATGTAAAGAGGGTATGTCCTAAAAGAATAATAAAAGGACAAAAATAATAAAAAGGTCAAAAAAATACAAAGAATTTGAAACCCAATAAAGTAAAAAGACCATGAAAGTGAGCAAGTGAAAATGCAACTACTATTTACCTTTTGTGCAAAATAAATGATTTTGTGCAACTTGTAATCTTTGCCACAATCCATGATAGTCAAAATGTTTAAACTTGGCTATTTCATGTTTTAAATTTCATGTTGATAGTTAGAGAATAAATATTTGACCTAACTGTTTAATCTTGGCAGATAATTAGATAGGTAGAGTAAATAAAAGGAGCTCAACTATTTAAACTGAGCCCTTGGATGCAATAAGGATAGATTTAGTTAGTTTACTATTGTAAAGAAAAATAAAAATGTTTGATAAGGGTTTTCTAGCTTAAATGCACCCTATTAAAGAGAAGTAAAAATGGTAGGATGAGTAGATGGGTAAGTAGTAGAAAGGTTGCAGAATTTTGATGATTGATTAGACAAAAGCATGTGCATCATCTTTTTCATCATAAAAGTTACATATGTGAATGGGAACTCAAGCATGTAGATGGATATCAACGTCAAGTAATTAATTCCCCTCATTCATTTCACCTTTTACTTAACTAATTTCCCACAATAAAGATCAAAGTACTTAAAAACCCTAAGTCAAAGAGGCTCAGAGCATTTCTTTGACTTTTGGAGGGACCGGACCCTCGACTCAATGACTTATAGGCAATAAGTACTAAATCCCTTCATGAGCATTCATTCAACCCCTTCAATTCATTCATTTTCCCTAAATAATATTATTTCCTAAGGTTAAATCATTTTTACCTAGGAAAAGTATTTTTCCCCCCACATAACTCATGTTCACATCAAAAACCCATAAAAAAACTCTATCCTAAGTCTTTATAAGATTATCGGAAAGCATTAAAAACATGAAAACCATATGCTTAGGGTATGGTTCCCCTTCCACTCATTTGACTAAATTACTAACTTATTTATTAAATCCCTAATAAAAAACTCATTTCCCGTATATATATTAACTCCCGCAATATTAATTATTCCCACCCGAGTTTAATTTTATAAACTAAGGTTTTCTACCCTGGACCCACTAACTAATGGATCCTCGATTAAGTTAGTTTAAAAACCCAATTAAATCCTGCCCGATACCTTAACCCTACCTTAATCTTGCATTAAACCAAAACTGACGCACTTAAATGCCCACCACCCCCCCCATTGCCTTTCATGCAACTCCATCTCCCAAACACCACTCGATCTCTCCCCTCCCCATCTGATGGCCCGTGTTGATTTCGAAAGAGCCTGAATTCCGAACGTTGCCTGCTCGAAAAGGGTTGTTTTCCACTGGGCCCCCGAGGTGATGAGGCGCTCAATGAATGGAATCGCACAGCCTCCCACTAATACCACCATGCACCCAAAAGCTGTGTGAAGCAAACCACTTACCGCCATCCCGCTAGACGCAAAAACATCCATTGTTTACCCATTACGCAACAAATGACCACTGTTCACTCGTACCCTCTGTTAGCGCTCGAATCTGCCTCAGGCTGAAATAAGGTAAAACTCAAGGCCACATCAAACCATGCTCAGCCTCGTAGCTAGCCCTACGAGGACAGGAGAGGGCTCTCTCCAGTCAATCTCGATAAAATGAGAAATAGGGTGCGAGATGACTTTAAAATGGGAAATGATTTTAGGCTAGTAAAAAGATATGAGAGTTTGATTTGATTTGGATATTTAGGGTTTTGTTGAAAACAATGGGAAAGACAATTTGGGCTTGGGGATGAGGTACAGTTTTTGCAGAGGTCTATTTGGGGCAAGATAGGCGATCGTTTTGATGCTTTAAAGCAAGTGATATGGGTAGATCAGACTGGTGAGGAGCTAAGGAGAGCAAGGAAGTCTCAAGGATTCTCCTTAAACTGAAGAAAACATGGAAATTTAAACAAACTTAAAGGAAAAGCATAACCGTCGATGGATTCTACCTTAACACTTCATTTGTTCAATTGCAGAAGATGAAAGAAGGAAAATGATACACATAACAACTTACAATTACTGAAAGAAGCACACCATCAAAACATAAAGCCACATGGATCCCAAACAGTGCTACAAAACCCTGGTCTTTCCTTAGCCAAAAATGTAGAGAAAATATGTACAATAGTATGCCAATGCAATCCCAAGTGTCCAACCTATCCTACATTTGGTATCCTGGTGGCCTGAGAAATAGTCTCTGGTGACAAGGTGAAATTCACTCAAGCGAGGTTTACATGACCATCATGTAAATGTAGAACAAATAAACGAACTAGTTCTCGATGATGCTGAATTTGTGAGATCATCTCAGAGTATTGGAAACATGATTGACACCGAAAAGAATCCATTGCAAGTGGTCAAGCCTGCAATTGAGCCAAAGAAGTAGGCTCCTCCCTGACATGCTGACCACCTTTGCCACTTTTGTGATACCTTCGTGGCACATTAACCTCCGGTGTAGAATCACTGTCATATTCCTGCTCATAGACTGACTCCGTCTCTGACATGACTTTGAAAACAAGATAGTTGGAATATATATGTTGATGTATAAAACAATGTGTACAATTGAATGCAAATTGTTCTTTGCTCTAACAATGCTGTGACCAAGGGGAAACAAATGCACAAGGGAATATTAGGAAAGGGAAAACATTATGGAATTAGGGACTTTGGAAATAAAATGTAACAAGGGAAGGAAGGGGAAATGTAAATATTGGACTAGGGTTCTGGGATATTAGGTAGGATTAATGTATTTTTTAGTAGAGGTGAGGAACTAGGATTTGAGAGATGTAGTGTAGGATTAATGAGGGAATTAATGGGGGAGAATAATGGGTGAATTTGGGAATGGGAAACAAAGGGAAATGGGAGAAAAACACAACCTTGGTTACACACTGTTTTCAAACCCTACAGTACTTTTTTACATTCAAACCCTACAACACTTTCTACATTGACAAAGGAGGGCTTTCCAACTTAGATCTCTACGGCAAACATTTCATGAACCCATCACATTAACCTTTAAAAGCCAAGCAAAGGTAATGGATATGAGCCTACCTACAAATTTGTGCGGAGAGGAGGCGATTTGCTGCTCTTTCAAACAAGTTTCAAGCTCCAAACCCAGTGCGTCGTGCACCTTACCCAGTGCGCCGCACGCTTGTATTTTTACACTGTGGCTTTGTGCCCAATGCGCCGCGCACAGCCAATGCGTCGCACGCCTAGCCCAGTGCGTCGCGCGCCTGGAAATCGCTCCAACATGCACTCAAAATCACAAATTCGCCTTAGAACTATCTTCTCCACTCTTGGCATGTACAATGATTTGAAAATGTAGTGAAATATCTTTATAAAGACTCCCTTTTGATTTTTGCTTGGTCCATAACCCATTTTGTAATGTTTTATCGTTGACACTTTTTCAGGATTAATAGACTTCTGAATTTTTGGTTTCCTCCTTAAATTTGGTTGAAATAATGATTTTATTTGACAATTTTTTGCAGGGATAGCTGTGATATGATCTGGCAAAGGATTCCAAGGCTTCGCCTGGACAATTCAAGAACTGAAATTTTTGAAAATTTATTACAAAAATGAGATAACGACTTATCTTCAAAACAGAGTTTTGAAGAGAAGTCCTAATCTATCTGTATAACGATAAAAATTATTGAGGTAACCACCTATCGAGGACATCCCTCTGACCTGCTGGTCTTCTTAGACTTTGCAAAATAAAATTGACTCAACCCTAGACCTAATGACCGAGAACAATTGTCATGACCTAGAAATTTGAAACAGGACAGTAAATGACCTTTCAAGACTTGTTTTTATGAATAGACCTGAACCAGTAGTGCCAAGCACGAGGGGAATGAGTGACACAAACCATTTCGTCAGAGTTATGGCATGCCTAACGAAATGCAACTGATCGAAACTGATGGGACACCTAAACATGAAATGAAAAAAAGAGCTTTGATCTCTGACGGAGGGATAACTAGACCGAATCTAACACCCTCCAAATTGACTTTCGCGCATAAAGCCAAAAAAGCCCCAAATTATTCTTTTTATCATTTATTTAACTGTAAAATTCCATGCATGCACCTGCGAACGTCGAAAGTTGTCAACCCAAGTACAATTACACCCTGAAGATGCCATAAAGTTCCCAGATTGCCTTATAGCGTACTTGAAGCTTTTTTGACTGCTCAAAATTGCCAGTCACCCAGTTCAAACCATGTTTTCTTTAATTCTAGGTATGTAAGCCAGAATCCATTGAAAACCCTATTAATTTCCAAACCAGACACTAAGTTTTCTTAATTGAAATTAAAGATAAACTCTGAATAACTTAAAACCCACCTGGAATTGAACCACCATTACCCTAAATACTGACAATTTACCTCCCCCATTCTCAAATCCATAAGAACTGAGAATGGCTTCTCCAATTTCTATGAATGTCAGACCCATTTCCACTCCTCACCTAGACCTAGACCACCTTTCCCTTGCTCATAAAGATTTCCAAATCAGGGACAGATCTGTCCTTGAATCCCCTTTCAAACTAGACTGCTATTATAGAGACCAATACCTAAACCATGCTCATAAAATAGATCTTTGGGAGTCAAACTTGCCCAAGTATCAATTCCCTGAGGTGCATATCTTTCCAGAAATTGTCCATTATCACCATGCAAACTACATCCCCAGGGAAAGAGTAGTGATGTCCCCAAGCCAAATTGTACTTTTCACCATCACTGCTGAATCGATTAAGGAAATGTTGCAACTTCAACGAGGGAAAAATCTAACCCCTATTTCAATTGGAGACCTATTAGACCATTTCCCCAAGCTTACCACTGCAAAACTTGATGAGATGTTCCAAACCTTCATCAGGGAGGAAAAGCACATCCCAAAACATCCTCCTCCATATGTGGCTACCATATTTTCCCCATTTGGTGAGGACATTGTAGCAATGATTTCTAGTATCCTAGGATACACCACCAATGAGTATATAGATGAAATCATCTTAGCCTTGATGTCCATTTTCACTCCAAGACAACCCCCTGCTATCATGTATGATTATGTCCAGTTCATAGATGATAGAATGCATGACCAATTTCTTGGGATGAGTAATGAGAGAGTATTAAAGTATTCCTCAGTTTTGTACCACCTTTTTCTATATTACCAAGCTGACAAGTTCCCCTTTACTCTCCAAAAGCTTGATACTAAAGGTCACCCTAGGTTAGTGATTTTATAAACTCCTTTGATCCATAAGTATGACTCACCATATCCATACACAGACTTCATAGATATTTCCATACATCCTATAGTAACAATGCTTATAGGTAGCCCTCCTCCAAGAATCAGTTCAGATATCAGGAGGATCCTGCAGCTTTCAAAACAACACAAAGTGGGAGATTGGTACTTGTACCAAAATCACACTGAAATACAGATTTATGGATGTGAGTTGGCCCCATATAAACTACCCATATACCTCCCAATGAGGATATTTTCTCTGGAGTACTACAGGTAGATAATCAATTCAGATGAGGTACACTTTGTTAAAGCCAAAAAGAAGGCCCAGCTCAAAATCAAAGATCAACTAGGCCCCTTTGTGTGTAATAGCCAAGAAGCTAGAAAGGAAGCATATCAAATCCTTTAGAGACATAATCTAAAATGGAGCTTCATGTGGAGATATGATCCCTTAGACTTCATCTACAATAGAAGACAAAAAAACAAGATGGCTCCCTACATTCACCACCAAATCCATGAAATAGGAAAATATGCAAATCAATTGGAATGGGTGGAGAATACTTTAGTGGATAGGGATAGCACTAAAGTTGTTGTTGAAAATACTCTAATTGATCTAGAGAAACAACTTGATGAAGGTTCTTTCCTACAGGTGCCAGGAGAATCTCAAGCCCAAGGAGAATCTCAATACCAAGAAGAATCACAGGTGCAAAGAGAATCATAGGCACAAAGTGAATCACATATAGAAGAAGAATCCTAGGTACAAGAAGAGTCAAAAAACCAAACCTATCAGAGGAGCTAACTCAAACAAGTATACCAGAGCCCATCATGAGTACTCCCCCAATCTTGCAAAGTCTTATAAATGAGGAGAAAAACATCAAAAGAAACAGGGAAGAGACCACAACTTCAAAAAAAGTAACATCATAGGCCTATGGAGAGACCAACTTTGTTAAAAGACAAAGAATAAATCATGTCTCTGAATAGGAATTCATAGAAGAAACAGTTGGGGCCACCAGCACAGAAAGAGAAGCAAGCAGGCATGCCACTCCCTCTTGAGGCACACTAGAACCTTCCACATTACACACTCAGATGTTGGAAAGGCAGCAGAGTGTTGAATTTTCCTCATTGAGGATGCTAGCTTACAGATACCAAGACATCAAAGAAGGATACAAGGACATAAAAGCCAAAAATGAGAGGCTAAAAGCCCAAACTTATGCACAGTACTTAAAAATTCCCCCTACCAATCATACAAGGCTTATGTTAGCCTATGATGTGAAAGAAGGAAAAATCCAGATGAAATTTATGAAGCCCATCAATTAGTAACCAAGAAAAACAACAGATTTCAAAAAGATAGACTTTGAAGTACTAGCAAAGGACATACCTCCTTTTGACTAGATTGAGCTGCAAAAACAGACAGGGGAGATGATTTACTCCACCTTGACAGGGAAAGCCATCGCAGCTCACCAATTGCAAAACTCCCTAAATAACATATCAGCTCCAATTGGAGAAGGACTCTTCACAAGCCAAAGACACTAGAATCAAGTCCTTAGAGGACTTAATCATTGAGTTGGGACATAATCCCAAAGATGTAAAGGCCACTGAGAATTTGACAAAGAAGAAGAATGATGACATAGCCGCTTTGGAGAAGCAACTCAAGATTCCACAATTACATCACCCACAAACAACAGAAGTCTTGGAGACATAAAAGGGACAAGAAGAGCTCATGGACTTGTTCCTAAATCTAAATGACGAACTAAAAGAAACAAAGAAGGAATTAGACACATTGATTCAGTCCAAACAAAGTGACTTGGCCACCACTTCTAGGACTGCCATTCCCACTATTTCTACTGCAGTTCCTTCAGCATTGGCAGCTTCATTGACACCTACAGCTCCACTTGCCACAACACTTCCAATCACCACTGAATCTACAACAACAGGTACTTCAAAAGAGAAAATAGCAGAGCTAGTGAAAGCCATGGAGGAGATGTCAATCTAGGCAACAGAGCTCAAAAGGTTAAAGGAGAAAGTGACAAGCTTAGAAGCTGAATGTAAGCTTTCCCAAATTCAGGAAAGAGAAGAAAAACAGAAAACCCTAAGGATGGGTGAGAAGATCAAGGTCCTAGAAAAAGGTTTAGCACTGCAGAAGCCACTAGGGTAGACCAAAGAGATATGTTGGGCCAATATTGTTGACTCTGTCAATGATATTTGGCCATCAATTCAATTTATATTTGAGCAAATAGAACTAGCCAAGGTAGCTACTAGAGCTATCCAAAAAGTAAAGGGGAGTTGGGTGATATGCCTCAGGATGCCAATTGACTCACCCACTTCCTCAGAAACAAGAACATACATGAGCTAAATGAGCTTGGTATAGTTGATAGGATTGAAGCCATCCTAGAAGTCAAAACGGTTCTTTCCAAAAGAAACCTCATGGTCAAATTAGAAGAAAAATGCCATAGCATGCAGGTGGCCATTGACAGGTTCATGGCCAAATTTTAAATTTTTAGGGACAGGCCCTCCCAGTCCTATGGTCATCCATGATAAACTCATGATCCAATTGGGCTACACTGACAGACTGAGGAAGTTGACCAAGGAACAAGAAAGTACTTCAGGTATCAAAGCTCTGCCAACTGGGAAAGTATTGTATGATACTTTTGAAAATCTATTTTTCTTAGAGCATGAGGTGAAACACTTGTTTGTCACCCAGCCGAATTTTGCTAAATACATAGAGGCAGACGAATTTTACAGAAGAATGCTAAAAGTAGAGTTACCTGAGGATGAATGGTGGGAGAAAATGACAGATTTACTATAAGTTACCACAGTAAATCTGAAGACAAACGGGTGAAACGGGTAAAAGACATATTATCATGGTCAAAGAGTAGCAGGACAAAGAGTATCAGTGAAAGATTAAAGATAAATATGATTCCAGCATTCAAATATCAACCATCTTAAAGGGCTCAAACTCAAATACAACAGCGAGCACTACAACAATAAAAGGGACAACATGATGCAGTTTTTGATCTTTCCCTACCTTCAAGCTTGAAGATATTTTGATTCCCTAGATTAAATCTCAGATTGTTATGAGATATTTCGTAAATATTTTTTGTATAAATACTTCATATTTCAAAGTATTTAGAGGGTTGATTTAAAAACATTGCTGGATCATCTAATAAAGCTGAGATATTTTTCACGATTCTTGTGTAAAGCAAAAATCAAATAAGTATTCTCTCATGTGTATTATTGTTTTTCCTTATGTTTCTTAATAATCATATGTGTTTCTATGAAAGCTTAATGTTAAACTAGGAATGATATTTTAGAACTTGTTTAAATGCACTCTGTCTTGACTGTTTACATTCTTAATGTTTTCTACTAAACTATCTTAGCTAGGGAATTCTTGGCTGCTCCTTAGCTTCTGTATTTTTCCTTTTGATCTATGTAGCAAAGGATCCTTAATTTCCCTCAGTTGTTAATCACCCTTTCTTCCTCATTTTGATCTCGGTCTAAGGATTCTTAAGTGCCCTTCACCCTAGTTAGTATCATTCCATCCATCAGCCCTTGAAAATTTGCCTTTTTCTTTGCTAGCCTGCACTGTGAACCCTCCCTTTAATGATCTGATCCAGTAATTCTATCCTTTTATTGACTCCATAGCCCAATGGCTTGAAGAAACTAGCTCTATCCATATCTTCCTAGAGTTCCAGCACCTAGATAAAATCAAAACCTTATGAAATCTAAGAACTAGCCTAAAATCCCACTCGAACAAAGTTAAATTATAAAGAGAGAGCCCTCTCTGGACTTAGGTTGGCTAGAACCTGAGTCTGAAGATTGATTTGTGGTTACCTTGGATTATTCCTTCTTTTGATAAATTCTAGGAAATATTTCTGAGTGATAACACATCCCAAGTGACCAAGCTTTCACATCTTGTAACTTCTTCATTTCTCCATTAGATGTAGGAGAATTTCCTTTCTTGAAATTCTCTAAAAGGTACTGCTTCTCACTCTTCCTAGACATATGGTGATGGTGATAATGATGATGTCTCTCTAATCTAGAACTAGAATAGAACCCACGATGGTTATCTCTCCTATCAGGTGTATCCAAGAACCTACCATGTCTGACTATCTCATCCATGTTAAACTTATATCTTGATTGGTATCTGCTTCCATAAGCTCGATTGACCCTTTCCTCCTATCCATGAATGATTCTAAGCAGTCCCTAGATGCAAATCTAACAAACTTTGAATGATGACTACATTAACTTCTATTTTCTTCTCCTGTGCTATGACAAGTCATTTCTATGACTAAATGATATTGTAATTATCCACCTCAAAAATCCCCATCTTTGCTTTCAAATTTCTCAATGTATCTCCTATGTCAAGGGAGTACTCATCACCATATTGTTCATTTGATCAGTAGGGAGAATCACATGAACTTTAGCTCACCATTTTTCTATTCATATTGATCTTCTTCTTCCTGCAAACATGCCATTTTAAATAATCCAAATATAAACATAATGAACATACCTCACTGATATTGATGCAAGCATATCTCATCTACACAAATTAGTCAAAATTAGCACAACATATGTATATATATATAATGCAATCAACATATCAATTGTCTCGGCATCAACATCATCAACCTTTACATGACAACACTACTGCAACAATAACTATCAGAATGTATGTGTAACAAGCGCATATAAAGCTAACATGTATGCATGAAAAACACATTCCTTTCATCGAGTCCATGTGTTGAACCTAGGAGCTCTGACACCAATTTGTAATCACCCCTCACACATTTACCCAATTCTATAGGCTGATAGCTAAACATGAGATGAAGAGTTACTATGACATGACCCGAACTCCAAGCTTTAGTTAAGGAAGTGGAGCCTACAAATGAAGTCAAACTGAAAACTCACAACATCCCTGAGGACTACAAGAATCCTCAAGGGCCATGAACTAACCCAAGTGACCAAACCATGAGTTAGGGATACCTTTCCCATAACTTAACCCCTAACAACATGCATGACAAGGCCTTGGTGTGGTTGAATGCCTCCAACTGTGCACACAACACTGCTAAGTGCAGTTGTGACCCAAAATGTCTAGTTCAAAGGGTGCAATACCAAGATATGAGCCTCAATTCCAGATCATCCTTCATACAACTACTAAAACTTCTTATGCTCTCTCAAAATCATAAATGACTTCAAAATAAGACTAAAAATTTAAACTTGAATCCAACACTTGACCTAAACTGACCAAATCATACTACGCATTTCGTCAAACACATGATGAACATGTAAGCTAGAGGCCATGAATGCATATATGATCATAGGAGTCTGAAAATTATCTAAGAATAACCAATATTTTCTAATGCCCTCTCATAATTGTTGCAATAACATTTGTTATTCCATGCATTCATCAACCATTCATACATTTATCAAAACATGTCAAGATCCATAAGTAATGTACACCACATAACTAACATATAACCACTAGATAAACAACATAGAAACCATAGCGACTTACCCATAACATCGCCAAAATAATTGCTACAAATACTTAGAGATAAAAATAAGAAAATGTCTCATATTAACGTATGAAAATACCAACCAAGTCATGCACTTACACAATCCACCCGACCATAGATTAGGTTGAAACAAATCTTTGTTTCATCCTATCACCCACACACCATATTCCAAGCATGAATGTGGATCTCATGGAATAAACCAAGAAAAAAATCCCAAGGCTTCCAGAGGTCAAACCACCTCAAGCCTCAATAAGAGCTTCCACCTCACGGTCGGACATCACTAACATCAACTATATTGGTATCTACCAACCACCTGACCATAGATTAGGCTGAACCAGATCACTATTTCATCCAGTGACCCCCACACCACATTCCAAATATGAATTTCGATCTCATGGAATAAACCAAGAAAAAAAAACAGGGCTTCCAGAGGCCAAACCACCTCAAGCCTCAATAAGTGATTCCACCTCACAGTCAGAAATCACTAACACCAACTAGATTGGTCTCTACCTAATTTGCCCAGGGCTTCAGGAACTAGTAACGCAACCCATAAACTTCCATGGCTCTAGAGCGTTAGCTCTACAGACTAGTAACTCAATCCAACAAGGGGTCTAGAGCATTTATACCAACTTATGATCCATGACTCTTAACTCAACCCAAGTTGTTATAGGGCTTCTAGAGTGTGTGGTCCAACACGCAATCATAAGGAATTGTGAGCACCAATAAGAAAAAAATAAGGTGTAAAATCCGACAAAACCATGGTTATACAAGAAAAGGAATGGAAAGGCTAAAACCATTGTCAATCAAGGGAATTCTCCATGGCAATGACAACACATAACCAAAAAATCACATGCATATACCATGGATCCAAAAATCAACAAGGAGATCATACATCGAACCTGTTATATGTAAAGCAATCCAACAATAGATACTAATCCACATGTTGCCTTATTCTTTACTTATTTCCTTTGCCTTCTTTCTCCAAATCCAAGTGAATACTGGAGGGCTCCAAGCATGCTCCAAGATTTCTCTAAGTGTTCAAGAGTATCAAAAAATGAGATAATAGAAGAGAGATCCACCAAAACATTGTTAAAAGGCTAGTAATTAATCTTTAGAACCCTTTTGATCATTGAGGCCTCAATTTTCTTCATTTTCCTTCATCTTTCCTTTAATTTCCTACTCATGCACATCGAAGACCTTTCATATCCCTTTCCAATTAATGCCACTTTGAATTTCCCAATACATTTTCCAATTTCGATAGCCATTAATTAATCACAAGTGATACCCATCAATATGTTTTACCGGACATTTAGCTTGTAATATGTGTCCCATAACGTTGGCTATATTTTATTTTTACATAAGAAATCAATGAGGGGTTGTTACATGCAACTAGTGGATTATGAAAACAATGCCTTCCATGGAAGGATTTGGAAATAGCCACATCATCTTCATAATAAAAACCATAACGAGAATACTTATCTTTTATAAAGATTATACAACAACATGTTATTAATGGGGGACATTCCTTGTAGCCATAGTAACCATTAAATGAGGAATTTTTGCAACATGCCAAACTCACCTTGGGGCGATGAGTCCATAAACACCAGCAAGCTCTCTTTGCTCAATTTGTTACTAATACACAATTTTATGAGTTGCCCAACGATATAAAATTACCATCTCTCTTTCCCCTTCAATTTGCACAATGTGATGTGTGGATCCCCTTATTTTCAATGTAGTTTCTTGGGATTTCATACATTTACCCTAGGTACCAACATAGATTAACTATGAAATATCAATGTTGGGACCTACAAGGTCTCTTTGTGGGAAATTTGAAAGCATAACTAAATCAAGTTTTTTTAATCCTTTATTTACAAGATTTTCATCCCCACTTTTTGTTTTTTCAACCCTTAAATATTGGATTGAATCATGATGAGAATGAGCATGGTGTTAGAAACTAGGACAATACTAAGAGGGGGGGTGAATCAGTATTATAGGAATTTTAAACTTCTCTTTGACTGATGAAGATTACTTCGACACCAATAAATACTTAAGAAGCAATTCATATCAATATCACAAGGAGCACAAAATATCACACATGGATTCTTCAATTTTTTCTTCAATTTACATCATGAAGGAAAGCTTCTACTTATTGTGACAAAGTTATTTGGATACAACTATAAGGAAGTTACTACTACCTAATTTATTAGCTACACCTAAAAGTCACTACAACCCCTAGTTTATCAACTACCACTAAAAAGAGCTCCAACCCCTAATTGTTTACTAGCCACTAGTAGAAGGAGATACAACCCTTGATCTACAAGATGATACTTTCTTTACCTCCTTCATTCATCATTCATACCATTTTTAAACTCAAACCTTGAAGGTCACCTTCTTACAAAAGAAAATAAATTTCTCATTTCAAAATCTCAACACAAATACCATGATGTCACCTTTAGAAATCTTTAATCAATGATTGATCCATCTTCATTCACCAACACAACTAACATAATTCACACCTCTTACAAAGAAGATTATGCTTATAAGGAAATTTGAGTTGATACTTTTAGTTATTGAACTTGTAGTTAATTTAAGATCAATATCATGCATAAATATTTATTTTTTACTCTTCTCATACTTCTTTCAATTCTTCTGAATGTGGTACTCAACTGTTCTAACTCTTCTCCTATGTCTCTATAAAAAATATGAGCTTAACCAATTAATTTTTCAAATTTAGAAAAATATCAAGATTTAGTAGTGCTTTTCTAAAGTTCTCTAACTCCAAATTTATCCATTCAGCCATTTTTCTACCAACATGTGCATGCGAGGTTTGCCAAACTTTTGTGCTCTGTTAGTTTCATTCCAAAACCACAAAAATATTGTACATAATGTCAAGTTTTTCCTATTTTTGACCAGTGCATCTCAACATAGGCCCATGGACATTTTGAATCAATCACGTATACTTGTCTTTAAGCCCAAGCACTTTTCATAAAAGAACTACATATAACCTCATTGGGTGCTCATTTGTTCCAAGCCCCAAGGGATTTAACCCTCATTTATTCAACCTTCTACACCTATGGTCTTATGTCCACATAAAAATTGGTGTTAATCCATTGAAATCTCCTAGAGTTAATTTCCTTCTGAAAACTCTCTCACAAAACACTTAGTGAAGCATGCCCCAAATTATTGCCAAGAAGGTTTCTTCCAAGATTTTGTTCCTACAGGTCCACCATGCTTTTGCTACATCCAATCAAAACAATTATTGAGAATGACCTATCTACATAAGATAATGACATAACCTCCAATATTATATTTCGATCACATCATATTGGAACTTATATATTGCCTTCGCCTTCCATCTTGCCTTTTTGTCTCTCACCTTTGTCATCTCGATTTAACTTTCTACTAAAGACTCTTGCTAGATTTTTAGAAATTATTTCTTCAAAGGGATTTTTCTTATGGGATGACGTCTACTATGGAATTCCTACCTGAAACATGGACCAATCATATGTTTTCCTAGATATATTGTCCTCCATGTCATCTCAGGATTTATACCTCACACTTTATTATAGGTGGCTCTCAGAATAACTTTCGACGAGTTTCTTCTAAGGACTGATTCTTTCCTGGTGACATTTCACTGCCACAACGATGGCACATGTGTGTGCTTGTTTTGTTCTACCTCTATAAGGATTCCATGTGTCACTTGATGAGTGGTGCCATGTGTCACCCATTTTTGGCCCACTTGACTACCCAAAATACTTAATCTACATTCCATAGGTCACGCTCTAATTAGGAGACATCATGCTACTGCAATGTCTCCTTCAGCCAATGAAATCATGCCATGTGCCTCAACAGAATAGGTCCATGTGGTCAATTCTATGTCACTAGCATGGCAATAAGGTGGTTCTTGAGCCTTAGTGTTTGGTCAAATTTCCTTAGAACTAAAACCACTAGATTCAATCCTACTATTCATAAGAACTATGGGTTTCCACCTAGGTTTTTATATATTAAAACATCAATATATATGGATTTTCTAAATGTATATTCTCAAGGAAATCTCTGAGAGGTTTATTCTAATATCACCATTTTGAGGGGTAGCCTACTGGGGTTATACGTTTTTCGTATCCTCTGCACTACGGCTGCCACCATTCAATGTTCGTTCCACTGCCACGTTTCCAAGCACGCTTATACTACCTAAGACTTGTCCTCACCACTATGGTTTTAGTGAATCCCCATGGGGAATTTAGTTGAGAAAGGGAAGGGGGTCATGCTTTTAATCTATGTCGTTTCTCTCCTCGATCAAATATTTAGGAAATACCACCAATAGCGCCCACCGCCCCATAGTTAACCCTCGAGAAAGTATGAGCCCCTAGATATTCTTTGATGAGTTAAAGGGAACAAATAGTGCACATCTTCAATCAAAATTTCTTGAGTTTTAACGCTACTCCACTCTACCTATCATTCCACAAAGTTTAGAAAAACACCATACTTTCAAAAATTTGACCCTACCATTAAGTTAGCTCTACAACCTTTAACTTTTGGGCTTGTGATGTTTGAATGGAAATAACTTCTAATCCAGGAGGGAATTTTTAGACTTCCATATTCTTGTGGAAATATCTTTTAGAACTCTATCCATCTTAGTGGTTTCCAAAATCACTTGAGATGATATTTTATACAAAAAATGGCTCCAAGGAATTTGTCCCTTTAGCATTTTTCTTGCAACCATCTGTGCCTTTGTCATCATTTGCTTCACCTTTTCCATCAATGACCATATTTACGATATTATCCCCCTTTTTCATTTATGAAACACCATAAAAAATAAAAAGATACCATAAAAGTGAAAGCAAAGTGTACTTCTCATTTTTCTTTCTTGTCCCCTTGTGCATGTTGCCCCATATGATGCACTTCTCCTTTGATTTTCTTCTCCTCTACCTTCTTGTTTGTTTGAGTTACCTCTCCCTCTGGTTTTAGATATTTCTCCCTATTTTTTGTGTACTTTTTCCTTGAGTTACTTGTCCTTTTGTGGTGTTTCTCTCCCCTTTTCATTTGATTGAGGTAGTTTTACCTCTTCAATTTTTGTTTGTTTGAGGCACTTCTCCCTTTTGTTTGATACAATTATCGCTTCTTCTTATTTTCTTAAGGTCCTTCTCCCCCTTAGACATCAATGGAAAATAAACAAATAATCTCCCCTATCTCCAATCTCCCCCTTTGACATCAATGGAAAAGAAACTAATGTGGCCCCCTCGTCAATAATCTCCCATTGTCTTGTTGATCTTGTGGACTTGGAATATCTCATATGATATGGTGATTGCTTGTTTTTTTTCCTTTCTTCCTATTAAGGAAATTGTATTGGAGGGAGTTAAGAGGAACTACTCCCAATCTTGGGCTTAGATATTTATTATAATCTCTTGAGAGAGGTTTAGTGAATGTATCAGTTACCTACAATTTTCTAGGTACATACTCCAACTTGACAATTTGATTTACAACTTGCTCACTTAAGAAATATTACTTGATTGTAATATGCCTTGTCTTTGAAAGGAAACCAATGTTCTTGGACATGTTGATGGTACTTTTATTATCACATATGATAGGGAATATTGATCATAGAATATTTGTACATCTTGTTAATTTTTCTTCATCCATAAGATTTTTGTTCAATAAGACGTTTCTATTGTGTATTATGCTTCAATAGTAGAGAGAGAAATTGAAGCTTGCATCTTGCTCAACCATGAAATAAGAAATTTACCAAGAAGAAAAGCCCAACCATTAGTGTTATTTAGATCATCTAGATCATCTACCGAATCAGCATCAGCAAAAACAGTTAGTGAAAAATCTTTACCTTGGGGGTACGAAAGTCCATAGTCCATTGTCGCTCTAAGATATCTGAAAACCCTATTCACTGCTATAACATGGCCATGTCTAGAGGATGCTTGAAATATTCCAACAATACCAACTACTTGCAAGATTTCTAGCCTTGATGTTGTCAAATATAGGAGGTTGCCAATAATAGATCTATATAAAGTTTGATCCAACTCTATTGAGTCATCAGTCTTGCTGAGCTTACAACCTATAACCATTGGGGTGATTACCAAAGAGAATTCCTCCATACCAAATTTCTTCAAAACTTCCTCGAGATAATTGCTTTATGACTTAGAGATTCCTTTGGAATATTATGAAATCTATAAACTAAGGAAATAATAAAGTTCTCCAATGATAGACATCTTAAATTCAAACTTCATATTAACTATCAACTAGCACATTAGTTCTTTAGGTTTTAAGGATGACAAATCCACAAAACATCATCCTAGAAACTCTAGGATCACAAAATCACACAGTTAAATGAATGCTCAAGAGCATTTACTATGTAGCTTTTTATACTTGTTAATAAAAAGTTCGATTTTTTCCCCGGGAAAAAAATAAATAAATAAATAAATCAACTAGCACATTAATTGATATGAATCACTAGAGACAATAAGATTATCAACATAGACAAACCACTAACAATTTTCCACCATTACATTTCACAATATAAATTACTATGAGTTGCACTTCTTTTAAAACCAAGCTTGAGCAAATAATTTTCCAACATGGAATACGAAGACTGTGGGGTTTGCTTAATAACATACAAGACCTTTTGCAGCTTGCAAATGTAATTAGGGTTATCTGACTATTAGAAGCCATATAGTTATATTTTATAGTCTTCTTCCTACGATTCTCCATTGAAGAAATTAGATTTGATATTCATATGATATATCTTGAATTTATTGAAGTTAACAAAGGCCAAAAACATTCTTATTGCCTCTAATCAAGAAATGTGACCAAAGGTTTCATCAAAGTCAAAACTTAAGTTTTTGCATAGCCTTGGTAAACTAACCTTGCCTTTTTTCTTACCACTTCACGTTGCTCATTTAATTTGTTCCTGAAGAACCACTTCATGCCAATAACAATCATGTTTGCTAGTCTAGGAACAAGCTTCGAAGTCTTATTTTTCTCGACCTGATCAAGCTCTTCATGCATATATTTTAACCGATTATCTTCTTGGTTGGCATGAGAAAATATCCACCATATATAATAGAGCTACATGTTCTTGAGTAAGGGGATTTAACATCCTTATTCTTGTATATACACCTATGTTCAAGTCATCAACAATTTGGTTAGCCAAGTGGCATTTGTTCGCATACCATATAGGATGATTGGTTTGAGGACTAAGGGAATATTCATTGTATTGATACAAGAGTTGTTGATCGACCTTCTCATCATTATTGATTGAATTATTTGAAATTATATTTACAGGTTGATTTTCTTGGAATTCAATGTGCCCATCAACTTTGACATAAATGAAGTAAACTATCCTCTTTGTGTTATTTTTGTAGCATATATTGTTGGAAATAATACTGAGAGGGGGGGTGAATTAATATTATCAGATCAATAATTTTATTTACCAAAAATATTTGTATACGCTACTTCAGCTAAATGAACTAGCGTGCACACGCAACTGTACTTAGAGCAACCAGCGTATATGCAGAGAACTTTTGATTTAGCCAATTTATCATGCATTGAACTTTAACCAGTAGATCAAAGATTTATTAGATAGTGCAGTAAAAGCAAAATAAAGCATGATACATAAGCAACACTCATGAACACCAAGATATCAGGTGGAAACCCAATGTGGGTAAAAACCACCTGCTTCTGTCATCTCTATCTTCATTTAAAAATAAGAAAATCTATTTACAATCTTGTACTAGTGCAGACTCATACGAGTATACAGGCTTCTACCTATAGAAGGTCACAACCTTCTATCATTCTCCAGCTTCTACTGGAAGGGAGCTACAACACCCTAACTCTTGTACCAGCCGATGTGATTACTAGTACTTAGGCGGCGACCTACAGAAGGCCATGACCTTCTTTCTTGCTCCAAGGACCACGTTTCATAAATTTTCATACTAGATCCATCAACAACATCATAACCGCAATACAATCATCAAATACATCTACATCAACCAATCACTGAAACTCAATCATCACTTTCTGAATCAACCACAATTGAATAAATCAATCACTTTGACAACCCATCATCAAATCACAATCAGTTTGATCATTCAGAATACAATCACCAGGATACAGTCATGAGAACCCAAATTACAACCCAAAACTCTGCAACAGCAAACAAAACCTGAAACATACTTTATAAGGTATACACTACTTCCATGTGTCGAACCAACGTGTATACATGCTTTTATCAAAGCCAACTAGTGTACACATCTACAAATATTAATTCATAATTCTGTAGCTATTCTGGACTTCAGTTTTACCTAGATCATAATATTTACATAATAGCACATGCTTCATTATTCAAAACTAGAATATACATGACCAAACCACATAATGATAATTCATTTCAAGCCTTAAGATCCCGATCCATCATTAGATCTTATCCCTCATCAACTGATAAGGTTCACCCTTGGTTTAAATCAAGCACAACATCATAAGACAATAACCTACATACTATATCTCACACTTCATCAGATATTTGATACTTTCACACTTGGCCTAATGATCTTCTCCTCCTTATATAGTTTTAGGCCTTTCTCAATACCATGGACCAAAAACACTTAGGGCGAATACCTTGGACCAAATACCTAGGGTCAATACCTCGAAGAAAATACCTTGGATCAAAATCTTAGTTTTCCCAGATATACGTGCTTTTCCTTCTGTGAGAGTGCATGTGTACAGATACACTACTTATGTTCAATGAAGCTGCGTGTATATGCAGCTTGGTCAAGGTGAACCTACAAATACATATCTTTCTTCATTCTTTGTAGTCAGATTTGTAATTCTTTTTTGTTGACATGTTGTACTATGATCTTCCAACTGAGTGAGTTGCCATCAAGGACAACACCTGTATCATAAAGCCAACAATCTCCCCCTTTGGACTTGATGGCAACAACAACACTAAGTCACTCTCCCCCTCTGAAATCAAGGGCAAAGGGTGGACCAAGATAATTTCTCCCATTATGCTAGTCATGCTCCGCCTGAGTACATGTTGAATTCTATGATTGAGCTCCCCTTTTGTTCATGTTGAGATGTACTGAAACCATCCATGCTCCCCCTAAGCACAAGCAAATTTTGCAAAAATATTTTCTAGAAGAATAACATGACTCTATAACTCAACTATGTGAGGATGACCTTCCTATCATCAATGACTCATACATACATCCATCTCCCAATGAAGTGGGGATATACCAATTATTTATACATGACAAAAATAAGAAATATTACATCATCCATCCCATGTAAAGTAGGGATATAAATTACATCATTTGTCCAAGAGGACTCATTCAAATGTATGAGAAGACATATCACACCCTAGAATTTTACATTACTTGAGAAAAAAATTGTATAAATATCTGAAGCCATAGTTGGACTCTGCAACCATAATGCAACCAATGGTGAATGTACATGAAGGCTAATGCTCCCCCTGAACCAGTGATACCTGTGCATTGTTAACAGGTCAATGATCAAGGCATCTTTTTCAGTCAGATAAAATTATGAACATAGCATATTAATCATCAATATTAGTCAAAGCACCCATATCAAAGCCTGCCCCACTGGTTTTCTTGTCTGAAAAACATATACGCTACTTGACCCATAGAGAGCCACATGTTTACGCAACAATACTTCATGAAACACGCATATAATAACCCTTCTCTAAAAATTTTGATCTGACAGTAGGATGATGCAGCAACTACTCCTAGCTTTTGTCTCTGATATTCAAATGTCTCTCTGGATAGTGGTTTAGTGAATATATCAGCAACCTGTTCTTTGGAGGGAACATATTCCAATTTGACATTTTGTTCAAGCACTTGTTCATGTAGAAAATGGTATTTGATGGGTATGTTCTTGGTCTTGGAGTGCATGACTAGATTCTTTGAAATATTGACGGCAGTTGTATTATCACATAGAATGGAGATGGGTGGAGTACATGTGATCTGAATGTCTTGCAATGTTTTCATCATCCAAAGTAGTTGTGTGCAACAAGATGCAACAACCACATATTCTAATTCAACTATATATAACACAATTGAACTTTGTTTCTTGCTTAACCAAGACACTAACCTAAAACCCATATAGAATTCACAACCACTAGTGCTTTTTCTATCATCAAAACTTCCTACCCAATCTACATCTGTATATGCATGAAGAGTAATATTTTTATCTCTAGGATACCATAAACCAAAGTTTTTTGTTCCTTGAAGATATTTGAAAATTCTTTTGACTGTCTGAAGGTATGATTCCTTTGGATTTGCTTGGAATCTTCCTACTATTCCTACTGCATGCATGATGTCATGTCGGGTACCTGTTAGATAAAGTAGACTACCAATCATGGATTTGTAAGTTGGTTGATGTATTGTTGATCATTCATCATTTGAGATGAGACTGCATCCTGTTACGATTGGGGTACATACACGTTTAGAATATTCCATGTCGTGCCTTTTCAAGATTTGTTTGAGATATTTGGTTTGTAAAAGAAAAATACCATCTTTATTTTCTTGAACTTGTAGACCAAGAAAATACGTAAGTTCACCAAGCAACGACATTTCAAATTCTTGTTGCATTACTGAAGTAAAATTCTGACTCATGGATTCTTCATTGCTAACAAAAATGATATCATCAACATAAAAAAAAATTATTAGCAATTTCTGAGTGGCAATATTTGTATATAGATTGTTATCTGCTCACCCTTTTGAAAAACCCTATTGGTGTAAATATTTGTCAAGGTGGTAATACTAGGCCCTTGGAGCCTGTTTTAGAACATAGAGAGCCTTTTTGAGTCTGCATACAAGTTTTGCATCATTTCCAAGAATGAATCCTTCTGGTTGTTCAATATAGACTTCTTCTTCTAAATTTCCATTAAGGAAAGTATATTTTAGATCCATTTGGTATACTTTGAATTTCTGAAATCTAGAAAGAGAAAGAAACATCCTTATGGCTTCAAGTCTAGCAACAGGTGCAAAAGTTTCTTCGAAATATATACCTTCTTGTTGAGCATACCCTTTACAAACAAGTTTGACTTTGTTTCTAATAACTTCTCCATTTTCATTCAGCTTTTTTTTGAATATCCATTTAGTTCCTATAATACTTTTATCATGAGGTCTGGAACTAATTTCCAAGTATTATTCTTTTCAATTTGCTCAAGTTCTTCATTCATGGCCTTGACCCAACATTCATCTTTGCATGCTTCATTTACATTTTGAGGTTTGGTGGAGGATAGTAATGCTAGATAGATTGAGGTTTCTGTAATAGTTCTTCTTGTCTATACACATGCCTCATTTTCCCCTAAAATTTGAGCTTCTAGATGATTTTTCTGAACATACCTAGACATAGTCTTTTCTTCTACTATTATCTCTTCTTCTGGTGCTTCATTGGTTTCTTCTTCAAAATCATTGTGATTTGATGTGGGAAAATAATCTCCATCTTCTTCATTGTCATAATCTTCGGGTTTTATCTGTTTTGGATTTTTTCATGCTTCATCAACTACAACATCAATACTTTCAACAATTTTCCCAAGTATTTTATTATAACATTTATATCCTTTACTTCGAGAAGAGTAACCAAGAAAAATACCTTCATCTGCTCTGAGCTCAAACTTACCAAGTTTTTCATCGGTCCTTTTGATATAACATTTTCTTCCAAAAACTTTAAAGAAGTTTATAGTAGGAGTCTTACCATACCAAAGTTCATGTGGAGTTTGAGTGTTGTTTACGTGAACATTTGCTTGGTTGAGGGTAGTTATGGCGACAAATGCAGCTTCACCCCAGAAGGTTGCAAGAGTTCTAGATTGATCCGAACTTAAATAGGAACGTGACAAATTACAGAGATAACCATAAACACAGGTATGCAGCAGAAATAATACTTCATTTCATTAATGTAAAATACTGAAATATGCTTACAAACAGTAATGGAAATAAACCAGTTAGGGCAATGGTAGCTTATCTCTGAGAAGAGATGTGGTGGCTACATGCCTCTAAACTATGTTACAATGAGGCTCGAAGGCCTATTTATTGTTGAAAAACAATGGAAAACCCTTCAAATCCCAAAACCTAACCCTAGAAGATGAAACGCCAAATTGTGGGCCCCATTTGGGTAAATTGGTACATCAATTTCCTAGGGTCGTAACTTTGGCATACGATCTCCGTTTTACACGTACACTACCACTTTGGGAAGGGAAACCTTGGTCCATGGACCCACGTTGCCCCCAGATTTCCCAAACAATGTCGTTTAGGGCCTCAAAATGGCTCCAGAAGTTCACGACCCGAAAAACTGCTAAAAATAGTAAATTGTGCTACAATTTATCAAACTGAAAATACTGAAAGAGACAATTGTAGTGGTCCAAATGGGATAGATGAGTGGCCACCAACATACACCTGGATCCTCCCCCCTTAGGAAGCAATGGTCCCCATTGTGTTGAGTTCCTCCCTGAGATGAGGAAGCTTCTGCTGAGCTGGGTCTTTGGTGAGTTGTTCTGCAATCTCTGATGTTTCCATAAATGGTGGAAAGCATGGTCGATGATGGTCCACATTCAACACTCAGTGCAAGCGAAGGAATGGAGGAATTTTGTGCTTCAAAACATTGTTTCCCATAGCCTTGGTACTGGTGTAAGGACCATGTCAGAGTGGTCTGAGTTTCTAATGGGTTCTGGTAAGGCGTTCTCTCTACAGATGCATCCAAACTTTGTCGCCCACCTGAAAGTTGTGTGGTACCCCTGTGGGTGAGGAGAAGTTGTTCTTGTGTTCTTTCATGACCGTATCCCTTTGTTGTTGTTGCTGCATGGAGGAACCCTTTGCAGGGGTCATGGATGTAGCAACAATCTTCCCCTTACTTTGGGAGCGAACCAGACAGAAAATAAATTTCCTAGTTTGTGAGATGAGCTTGATGCCTTTCTTGACAGTGATCAAAGAGGTGGCGGTAGGTGGGGCTACCTCCGGTATCCTGTATAATGAATTATCCAAAGAAATAATGACACCGCGAGGTCTTGATGCATACACAACATGTCGCCTCCACAAGTATGGTTGGCCTAATAATACATCACAAACATCAAGAGGTGTAACATCACACAATACCTCGTTTGTGAAGGGCTTGATGCTATAGGGAAGGCGGCACTACTGGCAAACTTTCAGATCTCGTCCTTCATGAAGCCACCCGATATTGTACGGCTGCATGTGTGGTGTAGTCGGTAGGCCCAACCGCTTCATGACCTCTGCTGAAACAAGGTTCTTTTGGCTGCCACTGTCAACAATGAATTGCGGCGGCGAACCCTTCATCCACATCTGAGAGTGGAAACGACGCTCCCCCTCCTCTGGGTCTTCGGGCTCGTTCTTCTGGATCTTGGCGGTGGCAACAGAGGTGCTAGGATCCACATCAATGATCTGCTTCCCTTTTCCATTCCCCTTGTCGAGTTCTAGCTCAGGGTTGGAACATGCATATGATTTGGAAGTCTTCAACTCGGCCACTAGCGACTGCTTAGTCTGACACTCACTTGTGTTATGAGTGGGACTCTTGTGGAACTCACACGACTTTCTTGTGTCCTCCTTCGGCTTCGTGGTGTTGTTATTTTCTTGCAGCTTCGTGGGGTTGTCTTGGGTCACCCCACCTTGGCTTTGTCTTTTGGGCTTCGAATTTGCAAATCCAAAGTCTCACTTCTTCTATTTGAACTTTTGCTCGATTTTCACAGCGTATTGGTATGCTCTGCCGAGTGAGGAAATGTTCAAGAACTCTATCTCTTCCTAGATGTATCTATGTAGGTAGCCATGATATTTGAGTACCAGATGCAGCTCAAAATCTTTGATACCCAACTATGTGTGAAGGGTATGAAAAATGTTTGTGAACTCTGGCACATCTTGGTCTCGTCCTTGCCGCAGTGTGGTCCATTTGATGTATTTGTCCTCATTGCTTTTGATAGGGTAGTACTACTCCTTGATGGAATCTCGGAATGAATCCCAAGTGGGTGCTGCTGAAAATAGTGAGCCTGTGCCTTCATCCTTCTGCTCACAGTAGGTTTCCTACCAGTCCTTGACGTGGGGGGCTCCTTTGAGAAGAGCAAAAACAATCTTTTCGCGACTCAAAAATTCATGAACAGAAAAATACCCTTCTAGCAGATGTAACCATTTATCTACCGCATCTGCATCTATTTGACCCTCAAAGATGGGGATTTCAAAATTCACTTGTACCTTAAACGGTGTGGTGTTTCCAAAGTAGCTGCTGGAATTCGATGCGTCACTTTTGGGTAGCTACTGAAGGATCTGGGCAAAGCTGTCCATCATCACGTTCCATTGTCGCTCGAGGGCTTCTTCAAGAAAGATTTTGATAGGATCTCCTGTGCCCTCATCTTTCTTCTCATCTGCCATGGGAGGATGTCAGGATTTGCGAGCTGGTCTTGCAAAGGTTCGCCCAGTTCACGCCCTAACTCCTTATATCCCGACCTTGTTGGGGACATGCAAAGAAAAACAGAGAAAAAAAAGCAGACCGCTCTGATACCTCTAATCTGAACTTAAACATGAACGCAACAAATTACAGAGATAACCATAAACACAGATATGCAGCGTAAATAATACTTCATTTCATTAATGTAAAATACTAAATATGCTTACAAACAGTAATGGAAATAAACCAACTAGGGAAATGGTATCTTATCTCTGAGAAGAGATGTGGTGGCTACATGCCTCTGAACTGTGTTACAATGAGGCTCAAAGGCCTATTTATTGTTGAAAACCAATGGAAAACCCTTCACACCCCAAAACCTAACCCTAGAAGATGAAACGCCAAATTGTGGGCCCTGTTTGGGTAAATTGGTACATCAATTTCCCAAGGTCATAACTTTGGCATACAATCTCTGTTTTACACGTACAATAGCTCGTTAGAAAGATCTATCTGATCACTACCACTTTGGGAAGGGAAACATTGGTGTATGGGCCCACTTTGCCCCCATATTTCCTGAAAAACGTCGTTTAGGGCCTCAAAATGGCTCCAGAAGTTCAGGACCCGAAAAACTGCTAAAAATAGTAAACTGTGCTACAATTTAGGAAACTGAAAAGACTGAAAGAGACATTTGTAGGGGTCCAAATGGGATAGCTGGGTGGACACCAACATCCACCTGGATCATTCCTCCCACCTTAGGAAGCAATGTTCCCCATTGCGTTGAGTTCCTCCCTGACATGAGGAAGCTTCTGCTAAGCTGGGTCTTTGGAGAGTTGTTCTGCAATCTCTGATGTGTCCAGAAATGGTGGAAATCATGGTCGATGATGGTCCACATTGAACACTCGATGCAAGCGAAGGAATGGAGGAATGTTGTGCTTCAAAGCATTGTTGCCCATAGCCTTGGTACTGGTGTAAGGACCATGTCGGAATGGTCTAAGTTTCTAATGGGTTCTGGTAAGGCGTTCTCTCTGCAGATGCATCCAAACTTTGTCACTCACCTGAAACTTGTGCGGTACCCCTGTGGGTGAGGAGAAGTTGTTCCTGTGTTCTGTCATGACCATATCCCTTTGTTGTTGATGCTCTGTGGAGGAACCCTTTGCGAGGGTCATGGATGTAGCAACAATCTTCCCCTTACTTTGGGAGAGAACCAGATAGAAAATAAATTTCCTAGTCTGTGAGATGAGCTTGTTGCCTTTCTTAGCAGTGATCAAAGAGGTGGCGGTAGGTGGGGCTACCTCCTGTATCCTGTATAATGAATAATCCAAAGAAATAATGACAGCGCGAGGCCTTGACTCATACACAGCATGTCACCTCCACAAATATGGTTGGCCTAATAGTACATCACAAACATCCAGAGGTGTAACATCACACAATACCTCATGTGTGAAGGGCTTGATGCTGTAGGGAAGGCGGCACTGCTGGTGAACTTTAAGACCTTGTCCTTCATGAAGCCACCCGATATTGTACGGCTACGGGTGTTGTGTAGTTGGTAGGCTCAACCGCTTCACGACCTCTGTTGAAACGAAGTTCTTTTGGCTGCCACTATCAACAATGAATTGCAACGGCGAACCATTCACCCACATCTGTGAGTGGAAAATATGCTCGCCCTCTTCTGGGTCTTGGGGCTCATTCTTCTAGATCTTGGCGGTGGCAACAGTGGCGCTGAAATCTGCATCAATGATCTACTTCCCTTTTCCATTCCCCTTGTCGAGTTCTAGCTCAGGGTCCGAACATGCATCTGATTCAGAAGCCTTAAACTTGACCACTAGTGACTGCTTGGTCCGACACTCACTTGTGTTATGAGTGGGACTCTTGTGGAACTCACACCACTTTCCTGTGTCCTTCTTCGGCTTCGTGGTGTTGTTCTTTTCTTGCGGCTTCGAGGGGTTGTCTTCTGTCACCCCACCTTGGCTTTGTCCTTTGGGCTTTGGATTTGCAAATCCAAAGTCTCACTTCTTCTGTTTCAACTTTTGCTCGATTTTGACAGTGTATCGGTATGTTTTGCGAAGTGAGGAGATGTTCAAGAACTCCATCTCTTCCTCGATGTATCTGTGTAGGCAGCCACAATTTTTGAGTACCAGATGCAGCTCAGAATCTTTGATACGCAACTGTGTGCAAAGGGTATGAAAAATGTTTGTGAACTCCAGCACATATTGGTCTCGTCCCTGCCACAGTGTGGTCCATTTGATGTATTTTTCCTCATAGCTTTTGATAGGGTAGTACTGCTCCTTGATGGCATCTTGGAATGAATCCCAAGTGGGTGCGACTAAAAATAGTGAGCCTGTGCTTTCATCCTTCTACTCACAGTAGGTTTCCCACTAGTCCTTGACATGGGGGGTTTCTTTGAGAAGAGCGAAAACAATCTTTTCCCGACTCGAAAATTCATGAACATAAAAATACCCTTCTAGCAGATTTAACCATTTATCTACCGCATCCGAGTCTATTTGACCCTCGAAGATGGGGATTTTAAAATTCACTTGTACCTTAAACGGTGTGGCATTTCTAGAGTAGCTGTTGGAAGCTGATGCATCGCTTCTGGGTAGCCGCTGAAGGATTTGGGCAAAGCTATCCATCCTCGTGTTCTGTTGTCGCTCAAGGGCTTCTTCGAGAAAGATTTTGATAGGATCTCCTTCCCCTCGTCTTTCTTCTCATCCTCCATGGGAGGTCGTCGGGATTTACGAGGCTGGTCTTGCAAAGGTTCGACAAGTTCAAGCCCTAACTCCTTATATCCTGACCTCGTTGGGGACATGCAAAGAAAAACAGAGAAAAAAAAGCAGACCACTCTAATACCTCTGATCCAAACTTAAACACGAACGCAACAAATTACAGAGATAACCATAAACACAGATATGCAGCAAAAATAATACTTCATTTCATTAACATAAAATACTGAAATATGGTTACAAACAGTAATGGAAATAAACCAACTAGGGCAATGGTAGCTTATCTATGAGAAGAGATGTGGTGGCTACATGCCTATGAACTATGTTACAATGAGGCTCGAAGGCCTATTTATTGTTGAAAAACAATGGAAAACCATTCAAATCCCAAAACCTAAACCTAGAAGATGAAACGCCAAATTGTGGGCCCCGTTTGGGTAAATTGATACATCAATTTCCCGGCGTCATAACGTTTGCATACAATCTTCGTTTTATGTGTATAATAGCTCATTAGAAAGATCTATCCAAGCACTACCACATTGGGAAGGGAAACATCGGTCCATGGACCCATGTTTCCCCTAGATTTCCTAGAAAAACATCATTTAGGGCCTCAAAACGGCTTTGGAAGTTCACGACCCGAAAAACTGCTAAAAATAGTAAACTGTGCTACATTTTAGGACACTGAAAAGATTGAAAGAGACAGTTTTAGGGGTCAAAATGCGATAGGTGGGTGGCCACCAACATCCACCTGGATCACAAATTCATCTAGCATAGCTCAAGCCATTTGTTGAACAATTGTGTTCATTCTTTCTACCACTCCATTTTGCTGAGGAGTCCTTGTAGTGGAGAACTACTTTTTTCTTCCATGTTGTTCACAAAAGTCAAAGAGTTCATCCAAGGTAAATTCCCCTCCTCGATCAAATCTAAGGTATTTTATTTTGTGATCTGATTCATTTTCAACCAAAGCTTTAAAGGCTTTGAACTTTTCAAATGCTTGATATTTATGATTTTGAAAACCTATCCATTACATTCTTGAAAAATCATCAATGAACAAAATAAAGGATTCTTCTCCACGAGGTGAATTTTTCCTTGATGGTCCACATAAATAAGTATCGACAAGTTCAAGAGGCTTACTATCTCACCCTTCTTTTTCAATGAAGTGAGCTGTTGTTTTCTTACCGAATTGACATGGTTTGCATATTGTATCTTCAATGATGTTGATATCTAGAAGATCACAAACAACCTTGAATATGCATGCTTTTCTTATTTGAGAAAAGCTTAGATGTCCCAATCTTCTATGCCACAACCAGTTTTCATCATTTTTTCTTAGATAGTATTTTTGTTGTCCTCCCTTGAGTATGTATAACTTGTTTGGAGTTTTTGTACCTTTGATCACGGTTTCTCCTATATCAAGCTCACGAAAAACACATCCGCCTGATCGAAACACCACTTAATTTCCTTGATAACACATTTGATTGACACTCAACAGGTTATGTCTTAGATCATCTACATACATAACATTCCCAATTTTAACCTTTTCTTTCAAGAAAACAAAGCCTTTAGCTTTTATGACAACAGGAGTGTCATTTCCAAATGAGACATCCTTCTTTATATGAGTGAAGTTTTCCTTTGTCACCTGTCATGTGCTTTGAGCATCCACTATCGATCTACCACTGATTTTCTTGTCCTTCTACATACAAGGCTATACCACATCTTTTTGTTTGAGATTATTTCCTTCTCCATATCTTTGGATTTGATGGAGTTTTCTCCTTTTGAGATGTTTTCCAAAATTTGCTCCTGCATTCAGATTCTTCATGGCCAAAGTTGTTATAGATTGAGCATTCTATTTCATTTTCAAGAAGAGAAAAGTCATTATAGGATATTTTCTTGATCCCTATCACATTCTTTTGATTATGTGCTTCTATAGTCATGATGGTTTTGTAAGCAACACATTGAGTAGCTTTGTGTCCAAAATTATGACATAAGAAACATCGTCCATTAAAGAAGTTCGTGCGACTATCGAATCTATTGACCTAGTGATTGTAGTTTCTATTGATATTCATCTTTGGAGAAAATTGAGTATGATTTACCTGAGGTTGGTTGTGGCTTTTGTTCATCCTTGAAGCAAATTGAGTCTGATTTACCAAGTGATCAGCTTCATGCCTTTGCTGACGATTGTCATACTGTTCAATGTTCTTTGCTACATCAAGATAGCTTTTAGTGGAGGTTAACGACTTATGTAATTGATGCTACTTCAATATATCGAAGACTTGTGTTTATTAGAGAAGAACGTTTCACATTGATAATTTCATTTAAGGTTTCTGATCCTTTAGCAAATCTAAGATTGAGAGATTTCATTTTCTCAAGATCCTTTCTTAGACCCACAATTTCACATTCTAGTTTTTCATTGTGTTTTTCCTTTTCAGCAAGTTGGTATGTCAAGGTATCTATAATCATAATTTTTCTTCTAAAAATATTTTGAGTTTAGAGAATTCTTAATGAAGTTCATCTTCTTCTAAAGCATCCCAAAAATTATCATCATCAGAAGTCAATAATCATTACTATTTTTATCTTCATCACTATTTGATAAATCATTGTTATCTTCATGAGTATAGTAACTCTTTTTATTTACAACTTGTTTTCTATTCCATTTTGGATATTCCTTCCCTTTTTCATGTTGATCTTTATGAGGACATTTGGCAGCATAATGACTGAATCTGCCACATGCAAAGCATTTGAAGGGTAGTTTAGCTCTAAATCTTCTGAAACCCCATCGAAGCTTCTTGACAAAGTTTACTTCATCTTCTTCTTCTAAAATATGTCCTGATTCATTGAGTTCTTCCTTTCCTTTTGCTGAAGCTTTAAATGTGGCTTCTCTCATATCTGATTTACCTATTTTTCTCATCTCAATGGCAGTTAAGATTCCGTGAAGCTGTATCATAGTGATAGTCTGCAGATCTTGTTTTTCTTCTATGGTAGACACTTTTCATTCAAATTTAGTAGACAAGGATCTTAAAACTTTCTCAACTAAGGTAACTTCCTTTATATCTTCACCCAGATTATTCATATAATTGACAACCTCATCTATATGTAAGAAGTAACTAGCTATACTTTCATCACTATTCATTTTAAGAGTTTCATACTGAATTCTGAGAGTTTGAAGTTTAGCACATTTTACCTGAGAGTCTCCTTCGTAGCTCAGAACAGATTTGTCCCATATTTCTTTGGCTGATTTGAGCTGCATAACTTTGACAAACTCTTATTGTGACGGACTTCCCAATAAAGTATTGACAGCCCTGGAATTTGTTCCACATTGCTTTTTACCTACCGTATCTATAGGAATTACTGTTGGAAATGTATATCCTCCTTCCACAATTTTCGAGACATACATTCCAAGTGATTTTAGATAGGTTGTGGTTCTTATTATCCAATAAACAAAGTTTCTCCAGTCAAATATTGTTGGTCTCATGGATCCCATGCTTTCTTGATTACTCATGATGATGGATTTCCCTTCAAGCAATCAAGCTTCTTTCGAAGGACCTGCTCTGATACCAATTGTTGGAAATAATACTGAGAAGGGCGGTGAATGAGTATTATGAGATCAATAATTTTATTTCCCAAACAGATTTGTATATTCTACTTCAGTTAAATGAACTAGCATGTACACACAATTGTACTTAAAGAAACCATCGTATATGCAGAGAACTTTTGATTTAGCCAAATTTATCATGCATTGAAATTTAACCAGTATATTAGAGATTTATTAGACAATGTAGTAAAAGCAGAATAAAGCATCAGATATAAGCAACACTCATGAACACCAAGATATAAGGTGAAAACCAAATGTGGGTAAAAACCACCTGCTACTATCATCTTTGTCTTCTTTTAAAAATAAGAAAATATGTTTACAATCTTGTATTGATGCAGACTCACACGAGTACGCAGGCTTCTACCTACAGAAGGTGACAACCTTTTATCTTTCTCCAGCTTCTACTGGAAGGGATCTACAATCCCCTAACTCTTGTACTAGCTAATATGATTACTAGTATGTAGGCAATGATATAGAGAAGGTTACGACCTTCTTTCTTCCTCCAAGGACCATGTTTCATAAATTTTCAGCCTGGATCCATCAACAACATCATAACTGCAATACAATCATCAAATACATCTGCATCAACCAATCACTAAAACTTAATCATCACTTTCTGAATCAACCACAACTAAATCAATCAATCACTTTGAGAACCCATCCTCAAATCACAATCAATCTAATCATTCAGAATACTGTCACCAGAATACAGTCACTAGAACCCGAACCAGAACCCAGAACTATGCAACAACAAACATAACCAACTCAAACATACTTTATAAGGTATACGCTACTTCCATGTGTCGAACTAGCGTGTATACGTGCTTTTATCAAAGCTAACTACCGTACACATCTGCAAATATTAATTCATAATTCTACAGCTATTTTGGACTTTAATTATACCGAGATCATAATATTTACAAAATAACACATGCGTCAGTATTCAGATCTAGATTGTACATGCTCAAACCACATAATGATAATTCATTTCAAGCCTTACGATCCCGATCCATTATTACATCTTATCCCTCATCAACTGCTAAGGTTCATCCTTTGTTCAGATCAAGCACAACATCATAAGCCAATAACCTGCATACTAGATCTCACACTTCATTAGATTTTTGATACTTGCACACCTAGCCTAATGATCTTCCCCTCCTTATATAGTTTTAGGCCTTTCTCAGTACCATGGACCAAAACCACTTAGGAACAATACCTTGGACCAATAACTTGGATCAAAATCTTATTTTTCCAAGATATACGTGCTTTTCCTTCTGTGAAAGTATGTGTGTTCATATACGCTACTTGTGTTCAGTGAACCTGCGTGTATACGTAGCTTGGTCAAGGTGAACCTACATATATCTCTCTTTCTTCATTCTTTGTAGTTTGATCTGTAATTCTTTGCTATTGACATGTTGTATTGTGATCTTTCATCTGAGTGAGTTTCCATCAAGGATGACACCTGTATCATAAATCCAACATATATATCACTTTCTATTATGAGAATACCGAAGAAAAATACCTTCATCAGCTCTTGCATCAAACTTACCAAGATTTTCATCATTTCTTTTGATATAGTGTTTTTTTCCAAATACTCTGAAATGCTTGAATGTCGCAGGTCTACCGTTCCAAATATCATATGGAGCTTTATTGTTGTTTAGTCTAAAGTGTGTTTTGTTGAGAATCGCCACTATGTGTGAATGGCTTCAGCCCAAAATCTATGTTGAATATTTCCTTCTTCCATCATGACTCTAGCTAACTGCAAAACTGATCTATTGGCTATATCTCTACATTGTTTTGCAGTGGAGTCTCTGCTATGGTAAACTTCCTTTTGATGCCATGTTGTTTGTAAAAATCATCAAATTATTTTGAAGTAAACTTACCTCCATTACCATACCTTATGCACTTTATTTTATAGTTTGTCCCATTTTCAGCCATGGCCTTAAAGTATTTACACTTTTTAAAGGCCTCTAATTTTTCTCTTAATAATGCAACCCACATTATCCTACTAAAATCATCAATGATTAAAATGAAATACAATTTACCTGTGGGTTTATAAGTTTCTGAAGGACGACTTAAGTCCTTATGGATCAATTGCAATGGTCCAGTTGATGATTTCTCCTTGACTTTGAATTGTACTCAAACTTTCTTACCCAACTCAGAAGACTTGAAAATAATATTCTTATGCTTTGAAAGCTTTGGAAAAATTTTAACAACATTATTCTTGCCCAACTTGAAAATATGATCAACATTTATATGTCCAATTTTTCTATGGAACAACCAACTCTCATTAATTTTTGACAAGAAACATCTCTTTCTCTTCTCTTTTGTAACATAAACATAATTTTCTTTTCTTGCATCTTCTATTATTATTTCTCTTGTGCCTGCAAAATTGATTTGACAAGTTTTAGATTTGAACAACACGTCATAGTCTTGGTGACACATCTCACACACACTAAGTAAATTCTGATTCATCCCATCAACAACAAAAAAACATTCTTGGATTTATGTCTACAATTTCCTAGGTTGACAAGTCCTTTGCCAACAATCTTATAAGGTGCATTATGTCCAAAGGTCACATTACCTTTCTCAACTGGATTCCATTAAAAAACTTAATTTTTTCTCCTTACATGTGTCTGGAATAGCTATTGTCAACATACTAATGACTTCCTTCATTCTGAGCATATAGGACAATATTACATTTCTCTGTATTCTCCTTTTCGTTTTAGACTTTCGGTTCCTTGCTTGTTCTCTTAATAATTGGGCCAAGCCTTGTATTTATAAGTCTGCAATCAACTTATCATGACATTTATAACATTGAATGAAGTTATTCAAAGGAGTAAATGGATAGTTGTACCTGGGCATGTCCATTGTTTGCCTCATAGATTGTTCATTTGGTTGATAGTTTCTTCTTTTCTGTATGATATATTTACCCTGTAATTTGTTGCCTTGTTCCCATAATTTGTTCAAGTAAAATAGTAACTTGAAAATATGCCTTCATACCAAGGAGGAAATAAATTTCTGAAATATTCATGGACTTCCCTCTGGTAAATGAAATTTACCTCTCTAGTGTTTATCTTCCCTTTATATGTGGCACTTGACTTGTTATTCAAAATTTCCTTTTTTGTTGTTGTTTTTTATCTATATTTTGCAGAAAAGTTGGTTTCTTGCTCCCTTTTTCACTCAATTATTGAATTGACTCTCCTTTTTCTATTGTGTTAACTCTAGTTTTGGCTACTTGTGCAAAATTAATCATTTTCTTGCCCTTTGAATCCGTTGTTATTCTTGAATCAACCTCAAATCAAAGACCTTCTTTGTTATTGGAGACCCATTGAGCATCAAGGAGCTCATTTAAAATTTCATTCCCTTTTTCCAAATTTTGAATTAAAGCCCAGCTGAATTTTTTCCTTTCCGAGCTCTTTACTTAGCAAAACTTGCTCTTTCTTTATCTTGTTCAATTTGTAGGAGAAGAGGATGAATGTCATCAGCTTTATTTCTTATCAACAATTCGTTTTGAGTTGTATTATTCTTCCTCGGACTTTGAACCTCTTCAAGTGTGTTGACTACCTCTCTTTCTAATTCATATTAAGTCCCTTCTTCATGAAAATTAATAGCTTCTACTTCCACATTGTTTATGCCCATGAAAATTCCTTTGGGGTTTCATCATCTCTATCCTCATCTAGAAATTGGTTACCTTCATTTTGAGAGGAACTAGTCTCTTGCATGTAAACGACATTATTTTTATCATTACCTATATCCTTTGGTACTTTTATAAACTTCTCTGTAGGATCATATTCTTTGTTCTTCGTTTTAGGACAATCGTTAGCATAGTGACCAAATTTACCACAATTATAGTACTTAAAAGGTAGCTTACCTTTGTACTTTGCCGAGACTCTGTTGAGCTTCCTTACAAAATTAGGTTCCTCTTCATCTGATTCACAACATGAATCACGATGTTATTCCTTGGGATTCTTGTTTTATTTAAAGGCTAACTCCTTTACTATAGGCTTTCCAATAGAAATTATCACCTTATAAGTAGTAAGAGTGCTATGTAGTTGATCCAAAGTCAGAGCCTTCATCTCTTTTGTCTCCTAAATGGTTAAAACATTGGGATTAAATCTCTCAGGGAGAGATATCAACACTTTTGAACTAGTACAAGCTCTTATAATTTTTCATCAAGACCACTAATAGTGTTCAAAACCTCATCAACTCCAAGAAAATATTTAGCAATATCATCATCATCATGAATCTTCAAATAATCAAATTTAATTCTAAAACATTTAAGTTTTTCTTTCTTTTCCTTGTTATCATCTTCATAGAAACTACTCATCTAGAAGAAAATAACTTTTGAGGTAGGTAAATCCATGACCTTGACTAGTTTGATTTAGGTAGTCTAATAAGTAGGCCATTCTTAGCTTTGGAATTACATGTAAATTCCATGTTCTAATCTTTAGTAATCAAGGTCAGATGATTTTGAGATTCTTCTTCCACTACATCCCATACTTCAACACTAAGTGATTGAATATAGGTCTTCATCCTTACTTTCCACAACACATAGTTTGTTCCATTGAACAACGGTCCCCTATTGGTGTAGCTTCCATCTTGGTTTTCCATGGTCCTTTATCTTTCTTCGAGTGTTAAACTAATCTAAAGTAACCTATTTTTTCTCTAATACCAACTCCTAGAAACCAAGACGATACTGAGAGGGGGGGATGAATAGGTATTGTAGGAATTTTAAAGTTTTCTTTCACTCATGAATATTACTAAGACACCAATAAACATTATGGTAATAATTCATATTAACATAACTAGAAGCACAAAATATCACACATGGATTCTTCAATTTACTTCATGAAGGAAAGCTTCTACTTGTTGTTACAAAGTTCTCTAGCTTACAAGAAGGAAGCTACTACTCCCTAATTTATAAGCTACAACTAATAGGAGTTACAACCCCTAGTTTATCAACTACCATTATAAGGCTCTTCAACCCCTAATTGTTTACCATCCACTACTAGAATGAACTACAACACCTGATTTGAAAGATGTTACTTGTAGTTGACCTCCTTCATTCATCTTTCATACTATTTTCAGACTCAAGCCTTCAAGGGAACTTCCTTACATAAACAAAAGAAATTATCAATTCAAAATATCACCACAAGCATCATAATATCACCTTTATAAATCCCTGACCATTGATCAATCCATCATCATTCACCAACAAAAAAACGTAATGAACAAGTCTTGTAAATTAACTTACGCTTATAAAGAATTTTGAGTTGATAAGTTTAGTTATTGAACTTCTAAACAAGTTCAACTCAATATCAAGCATAAATATTTATTTTTAAATCATCTCATACTTATTTCAAGTCTTTTGAATGTGGCCTTAAAATATTCTAACTCTTATCCCTTGTATCTATAAGAAAATCTAAGTTTAAGTACATAATTTTATAATTCTAGAAAAATATCAAGATTTAGCAGAGATTTTATAAATTTGGCTAAATTAAAATTTATCCCATGAACAATATTTGTCTCCAAATCTATATATTCTACCATATTTTCTGCCAACTCGTTCATACCTGAATTTCAAAACTTTAGTGTTATGTCGGTTTGGTTCCAAAACCCCGAAATATGATGCATAACACCAAATTCCTCATGTTTATGACCCATGCACACTAAATCCTCAACTTAGGCCCATAGGTGCTTTAAATCAATCTTGTATGCTTGTCTTTTAGCCCAATCACTTTTCTCATAAAACTTATGCATATCACATTCATTGTGCACTCCTTTATTACAAGTCCCAAGAGCTTCAACCACTATTTATTCAACCATATTCTCCTGTAGTCTTATGTCTACATGGAACCTCGGGAAATTCCGTAGTAAAGCTCGTGGCCTTCATTTCTCCTTGAAAACTCTCTCAACAAAAACTTGGTGAAATGTGCTATGGATTATCGTTGAGAAGGTTTCTTCTGAGATTGTGTTCATGTGGGTCCACCACACTTCCTTTGTGACCAATGAAGATAATCACCGAGAATGATCTTTCTGCATGATCCAATCACATAAAATCTTAGATGATATGTCTGCCACATGATCTTCAAACTTAAATATTGTTGTCACTTGTCATATTTGCTTTCTTCCTTTCACCTCAGTAATCACTAAACTTTTCACTCAAGGATCTTAGTAAAACTTATGATATTATTTCTTCCAGTGAGGTTTCTTCTAGGATGATGTGTCCTAGGGACCACCTTCCTGTCACTTGCACCAATAATGTCTTTCCCCAAATATATTGTCTACCACATAATCTCAAAATTTATTCCTCAAACATTATTACAGGTCACTCTCACAATAAGTTCCAAGGATTTTATTCCAAGGACTATTGCTTCTATGGTGAGATTTCACTCCCACGATGATGCCACATATTTCTGGAAGATGTTTTCCACCTATGCAAAGGATTCCACGTGTCACTCACTTGGTTCCACATGTCACCAATTCTTGGCCTACTTGACCACCCAAAAGTATTATATTTTCAATTCATGTGTCATGCTCCAATTGGGACACATCATGCTAACATCATTCTACCACCATGTCTCCTTCAACCAAACAAATCATGCCATGTGTCTTATCTAAATAGGTCCATGTGTTCAATTTAATGTCACGAGAACAGTAGGAAGAGGGTTCTTGGGACTTAATTTTTTGTGAGATTGTTTTAGAACCAAAACCACCAAATTGAAGCTTCTTGTTCATAAGACCTCAAGGCTATGATCTGGCTTCTCAGATCTTGGAAAATTACGGTATTGGGATTTTCTAAATGCATACTCTTGGAGAAATATCCAAGAGGTTTCTTCCGAGATCACCCTTTCATGGTGAAACCTACGGAGGTGACATGTTTGTGGGCTCCTCCACGTAATAAATTCTTCCAATTAGAATTTGTTCCATTGCTAAATTGTCTAACATGCCTCTGTGGCCTCAAACTTGCACTTATAAATGTGGTTTATGTGGACACCGCATGGGTTGTTTAGTGGAGAAAGGGAAGGGGCTCTCACTTTTAATATACATCATTGATCTCCTTGATCAATTTTTTTTTGGAAATAACACAAATAGCGGGGCTCCCCCTATAGTTAACCCACGAGTGGGAATGAGCCCCCACATATGTTTTGATGGGTTAAAGGTAACAAATGGTGTGCATCTACGATGATACTTTCCTGAGTTTTAATCTTTCTCTACGCCACCAAATGTTTCGCCAAGTTTGTCCAAACACGTCATCAATTTGACCCTACCACCAAGCTAGCTCTGTAACCTTTGAATTTTGGACTTGTCATCTTTGTCTATCAATAACGTTTGATCAAGGATGTTATTTTCAACTGTCCATAAACAAATGGAAATCTCTTTCATAACTCTATCCAGCTAAGTGGTTGCCAACATCACTTTAGATGATCTACTATACTAAAAATGGCTCCAAATTATTTGCAACTTTAACATTATTATTACAACCACATGTTCATTTACGATCATCTCCTTCACCTATTCCATCATGAAAACATGTTTCTAACATATGAGAAATCCCCTTCAACTCCCAACATAAGGTTTATGCATGTATGCGTTTTACTTGCCACTTGGCAATCTAGGAAGTCTTTCATGACTACCTTGGCATGGATTCCAAAGTTGATATGTCTTTAGGATAAGTTAAAGTAAGGTAATATGGCTTATAATAAAATATAGTTAATTCAAGACTTTGGCCCTTTTGGTCCCCTTAGCCCCTTCTTGTTCTTTTCTCATGGAATCATTAACCCCAATATTCTAGCACCCCTAATCATGTACCAAATAAAGTATTTTTTATTAATATTTTTATAAATAACATTATATTATTTGATCCTCGAACTATTTGGCTCAGATTCTAACTCACATATGTACACATTACATCATATGTTTTACAACAAAGAATTAGGTGTTACACAAGTTATGATCCTTTACATAATGTGCATTTAGTCATAATTAAATATTTATAGAATAAAAGTGAATATATGGAAAAGTGTCCATTTGATAGTGCACACCTAAATTATGAAATGTTATAATAAATGCTTTTCATATAATAATAGTTCCTTAAAGAAAACAATTTTATGTTTAAAAGTTTGATATATTTTATATCTCTTTCATATATATATATATAAATATAGATATCATTATTGATTTTTGAGGAAATATTCTATAAGGAAAATATTTCCAAGTTCAAATTAGTAAAATAGTTCCATTTCCATTTAATGGATCTAGCTAAGAGAGATGAATTATGAATTATGATTTAATTTTGACTCATTGTTAACAAAATTGTGATTTATCTATTATATTATTGGCATTATGGCAAGTTCTCAATTATGTCAACTCCCTATTATTTCATCGTTTGATGATGTAGCTGCCACTAAGGGTTTAGTGTGTTAGAGATTGTATTTCTATTATGGCATGATGTTGGTATTATTGATGTGTTGATTGTAGATTCTTAACAGTCTTTCAAAGCAATATTAAAGTCTTCCAATATTAAAGTCCTAAAGCAGTGCTGATTGACTGAAGGCAGAATTGGGTGTTTTACAACACTGTTTGACGCAGAGTTAAACCTGCAATACACAGAATCGCACTTTTCTCCATCTTAAAATGAATACATCAAAACTGTCCATATAAAAATTCCGATTGCTCGCAATTTCATACACTATTTTGTGGAAGCTTAAATTAAATCTTCAGTACTCATGATTCAATATACATTGAATCATATTTCAATTTCAATTAAATTCTAACCGTGTCACCCTTTTGCAGTAATACCAAGCAATTCGCTTTAAACTTACCTCACTGTCCCTTTCATTTCCCTGTCTGCACATTGATTCATACTTGCATCCATTTAAACCATTTAACAGCTTATACCCATTTCAAATTCATCACAATAATTTCAAATCTGATCGATCCGCCCCTTAAATGAGATTGCAAATAGTCAACCCTTAACTGTATTCATAAATTGTGTTGAATGCACTTACCAACAGAATTTTATGAGGATTCTTACGCTCAGATCCAGTAGATCGAACAAACCAATCACAATTGCAATCACCATCTCTGTATGGCTTCAATGGCACAATGTGCCGATCATACAAGAAAACAAAATGTGCCTTGCTTCAATTAAACCTTCTGCATGCAGCTTCTCACAAATGGATCATCGCTAACACTGGGTTTAACACCATTTAAGGCTGCTTCAATCCTCTTATTAACACAGGTCTTCACAATAAAACACTGCGCAGATGATAACGTGAGAACCAATATTTAACGCTTCACAGATATTATCAGTCCCACACTTTAAATAGATCTTCTAATCGGCAGTCTCCATTCCCTTTATAAGCTATTGACATTCATTACAGCTCTAACGCAATGACATCGACAATCTCAATTCCTGAGTTTAAATGTTACTTCATCAACAGTCGACCACCTCCACCATTCTAATGCGATGTGATTCAAATTGAATCGTTGTCACAATCAACACTGTGCAATGTGTTGGTTACAATTGTTCCGATGCTACCTCAATCAGAGATCAGAATTGTTGTATTACAACAGTTGGACAACGACTTCCCTATAATATTGCGATATCTTTCAGATTCAATATCATCTCAACCCAATCCACAAATTCCGCAGCTGGATCTGTGACTATATGGCGCGATTTTGGATCATTTCTCCACGATCTGATGCTAATAATCAGGAGAACCAACGAATTACAAAACCATTTAGTATATTAGTCAATCTGCTCCAGGAGATTCACGAAATCTTTCCTGCTTTTTCTTTGTATTAAACTTCTCTCAGTTTGCTACTATTAACAGTGCTAAGATTTCATTAACACAAGAACTCTTCAGCTAAATAAAATTACACACACATCGCACACCCTAATCAATTGTGCAGACATCAGATTCGAATTTGCACCATTTGTCATTTTAATGGTATAGAATATAATTATGTTCATAATACTCAGAAACAAAACAAACAGAACCTTGTTTTTTTTCCCAATTATTCCAGAAATCAATAACTCCCATACATACTGTCACAATCTCCCTAAAACCTGAGCTTTTCGCTCCACACTCAAAAACTATAAACATACCAGTATATCCTTCTCTTGCCTTATCGACCTTTTTTTTTATTATGAGCTAATTCAACGAAATCTTCTAATTTTAAAAATTCTAACAAATAAACTCTCCTATTTATTGGCACTCACACACACCTGTTATAACAAATCTTATCAGTAAGATAGACATACTTATTACAATAATAAGTAATTATTTGTGAAATTGACCTCCTCAGTAAACTAGATTTTAACACACAATAATGAAATTCACCCTGTGAAGCCACAACATGTGACCATTCCATCACATTTCTGGCTGGGTCTGGATGCTCCTGCATTAGACTCCCAAAGTTTAAATTAAACATGATCTCCCGATGATGCATGAAATGCCTGTGTCCTCCTGGCTCCCATACTTGGTTTGATAGTTTGTCCTTGATTACTCCTGTTGTTGTTTGTTCCTCAAGTCTTTCGCCTTTGTGCTGCAATGCCTCACTATCTGCTGCTGTCATTTTCTCATATTTGGCTACTCTTTTACTTTGCAATTTTCCATTCCCTTCGCCTGTACTATTTCTTGCAGCCAATCTTCCTTTCTTATTTGTTTTATTAGAATGTTGTAGTATGAGTTTCCACAACTCATCCAATTCATTGTCCCTTTTACTCCTCGTGTGCTGAATACTTTTCTGCTGCAACTGATTGTGTTCTCGAATTAGAACATCATAATATTTGTGCCAATAATCTTCCATATACATTTTTGAGATGTACAAATGCCTTTTCCCAGGTTCTTCTTCTGTTTCCTCATTCATAACTTCATCATTCCTTGCTGACTTCCTCATCAAAATATTCGACTTATGCAAATCTACCATCTCATCTGGAAGTTCTCTCAAAAGTTATGCACCATCTTTACCGGCTGCATTGTCCGCAATAGTTGTCTTTAGTCCTCCTGCACTCTGGCTTGCTTGAAGATCAATGATCTTCAATGACTCAGTGTATCCTTTGAACTCAAAAATTCTTTTGCCATCCTCCTTATTCTGCATATGACTATGAGTAGTCATTTCTTCAATAGTCTTCAATAACTGTTTGTCTTTCCTCAAGTCAATATGACCTGCAAAAACAAAACAACCTTCTATTTTCAAAATACAATACCTTCCATTTTGTTTTGATGCTTCAAGCACCAATCCTTCGTCATAGATCTTTTGGATTTCGGCAGATCCTTCTTGCGGTGACTTCAAATCAATATGAATTTGTTCTAGTTTCCTGAACTCGTTCATCAGCTTGCCATTCAACCTCTGTTGCAATAGCTTCCACTTCACCCTTTTCTTCAGTCTCCATCTGTATCTTCGATCTTCACTTATCTTTCTTTGTAATACCAGACCAATTTCTGGTTCTTCATTCTGCTGCCAGTTTCTACACTTCTGCAAATTAATGCTTTCCTCATTCTCATGTAGCTGATCATTCTTTCCAAATTTATGGTTACTTCCACATTCATCTTGCTGAGTTAATATTTTTGTCTCTTTTATGCCTTTGAGGACATAACCTCCTTGCTTCTTCTGATCTTTCATCTCACCTTCATATAATCGCTGCTCAATTTCTTTGATTTCAGCATCATATTTAGTAATGCTGTCTTCCGCACCTTTTCCTCCATCAGGTTCTGTAAGCTTTGTTTCTCCTTTGGGTTCCTCGAGTAATTTTTCCAAGAATTCTATCTCCTTGTAAAATCTCTCCAGCAGATCATCACAATTTCCATTATCAGCTTCATTCTTTTCTTGACAATCCTCCTGAGTTGACCTGTTTTCCACATTATCATATTGTAAACATCTTTCATCAATTCCATTAAACAAATTCATTGGTTTACCTTTTTGTAGTCCCACCATGGAATTGTCCTTAGACTGCTGGTCTATATCAACCTCATTTGACTGTTTCACATCAAACAAGATCTCATCTATGAACTCCTTCTGTTGCAAATGATCAACACCTTCTTCCTCTAAAAAGGATTCTTCATCATACTTTACCTCAAGAGCATCATTCTTGGTTGTGACAATTTCAATCGACTGTCCATCAATCTCTGCATATCCTACAAACGTACACAAACTGTGAGAATTAAAATCACAAGGTTTCATTGCCTCATCTGCTTCCTTTGTCAACATATCTTCGAATTGTTCTGGAATCTGCCAATAGTCCATGAGATCTTCAGCTGACCTCTCATTATCCTTTTTCCCTAACATCTCACCCTGTTCTGGTCTGCAAATGAAAACTTCCAATTCTACCTCTGCTTCTCTGAGTTTCTCTAATTCCTCTTGAGCACTCAATATCTGCTCAATCTTTCTCAATTCTTCTACTATCTCTGACTTCACTTGCTGATTTCTCCTTTCTCATAGCCTTGGCCACTTTACTCTTTTTCTCATGGTCCAAACACTTTTCTGCAGCATCTTCATCAATAATCCAATATGGAAATCTATCTCAGCTTTCTCTCGGTCAAACTCTTCTTGACTTATCCTCATGCCATTTGCTTTGGCATCTTCCCTTCTGCTGTGGCTTCCTTTTGAACTTCTGCTATGACTATCTGTAGTCATTCTCCTCTCCTCTCTTTCCATGAGCTCCTTGCACCTCTGCAACAGTAACTCCTTCTTACTGCAATCTTACCTCACTAAGCTCTCCTCACTCAGTGTTTTGGTAAGCATGATCCCCTATCTGGAATCTTCTCCTCAGCAACACCTTTGCTCTTCTAAGCTTCTGCAATCTCCCACTCTCTCTTTCAAAGACACTTCAATTGTCCTCTCTGTCCAATCTCTTGTTGGAATCTTCAGGTTCACTGCCACTTCTGCTTTTAAGAACGCATTTGGTTCTTCTTTCACGGCTTCCCTTGATTTATATTGCTGCAGTCTTCACTCTTTCTGATGCTGTCACCTCTGCTTTGAATGGATTTCCTCACAGCTGCAATCTCATACTAAACTTCATTCAGAAAAAAAACATATTCAATTTCAACAGAGCCAAGCTCTAATACCAAAATTGACGCAGAGATAAACGTGCAATACCCAGAATTGCACTTTTCTCCATCTTAAAATGAATACATCAAAACTGTCCATATAAAAATTCTGATGGCTCACAATTTCATACACTATTTTGTGGAAGCTTAAATTAAATCTTCGGTACTCATGATTCAATATACATTGAATCATATTTCAATTTCAATTAAATTCTAACCGTGTCACCCTTTTGCAGTAATACCAAGCAATTCGCTTTAAACTTACCTCACTGTGCCTTTCATTTCCATGTCTGTACACTGATTCATACTTCCATCCATTTAAACCATTTAACAGCGTATACCCATTTCAAATTCATCACAATAATTTCAAATCTGATCGATCCGCCCGTTAAATGAGATTGCAAATAGTCAACCCTTAACTGTATTCATAAATTGTGTTGAATGCACTTACCAACAGAATTTTATGAGGATTCTTACCCTCAGATCCAGTAGATCGAACAAACCAATCACAATTGCAATCACCATCTCTGTATGGCTTCAATGGCACAATGCGCCCATCATACAATAAAACACAATGCGCCTTGCTTCAATTAAACCTTCCGCACGCAACTTCTGACAAACGGATCATCGCTAACATTGGGTTTAACACCATTTAAGGCTGCTTCAATCCTCTTATTAACAAAGGTATTCACAATAAAACACTGCGCAGATGATAACGTGAGAACCAATATTTAACGCTTCACAGATATGATCAGTCCCACACTTTAAATAGATCTGCTAATCGGCATTCTCCATTCCCTTTATAAGCTATTGAAATTCATTACAGCTCTAACGTAATGACATCGGCAATCTCAATTCCTGAGTTTAAATGTTACTTCGTCAACAGTCGACCACCTCCACCATTCTAATGCGACGTGATTCAAATTGAATCGTTGTCACAATCAACACTGTGCAATGTGTTGGTTACAATTGTTCCGATGGTTACAATTTAATTCCAACTGCATCACATAAATGCTGAACAAAGATTTGATCTGCAGGAGTTATTTCAGATTGTTCGGTGCCGCAAACTCTTCTGATATTTTTGAGCATTAAATTCAGAAATTAAATCCCCTGCAGACAGTCGTTTTATTTTGCTGAAAAGGCATCACCACCTTGCATCACCGCCTTCTGCAATAAATACAAAGATAAACATCAGCAGATATTTTGATTAGTTTATTGTTTAATCAGATATTTATTTTTCCTATAAATGTAACGCACAGTAGTTCTGTTTTCGAGTGCAAGAGGGTGTAAGCAGGAAAAGAACAACAGTTCTGTTTTCTGTGTGAGTGTAAGAAATTTCTGAACAACAGTTCTGTTTTTGTACTCTGAGAGAAAAGAGAGAAGGTTAGAAGAACAAGAGTGTCTCTTCTGTAAATGCACAACAGTGTTGAACCTGCAATTTTCTGAGTTAGAGAAAATCGATTTCTGGAACTGAAGCATTCCTTTTGTAACAGCTAAGTTTACTGTATCAGTTTTGTTTTCTGTTTATGAATACAAGTTTACTGTTTTGCTGATTTTCAGTTGTTGTTACACCAAGTGTCAAAAATACTTTGATTTTACTTTGTAAGTCTATTAGTGATTTTGACGCCCAACTTCTTAAATTAACTTAGCGTCAAAATCGTGTTGCCGTAACACAGTTTCCAGCAAGCAGTTTTCTGTTTATTCTTTGTTAACAAAAACAGAGTATTTTTCCTGTTGCTGCAACACCACGATCAGCGTTGCTGCAACACCAGAATCCTGTTGCTGCAACACCAAGTCCAGAAAACGAAATTTACAGTTTTCTGTGCAGAAACAGAGCATTTTTATGTTGTCTGTTTGTTAAGGATTTTAGCATAAAATTCCACCATTATATCAGAGTGTTGTTCTCTGATCTTTTGTGTTTGAAATCACCATAAAATTCCAACATGGTATCAGAGCTAGTCTAGGCACTCAGTGAGTCAAAAACAGAGTTTGTTTTTCACTGTAGGA
>APFE031567419.1:41992-65473 GCA_000404065.3 Pinus taeda | reverse complement strand
CATGCCAAGCAGTGTGGCTGAGAAGAGTTCTCAGAGATTTGTGTCATGAACAGGAAAATGGCACAACCATTTACTGTGACAATAGCTCAGCAATAGCATTATCTAAAAACTCTGTTTTTCATAAAAGAACAAAGCACATAGATACCAAATTTCACTTCATACATGAATTGGTTAACAATGGTGAGATTGTTTTGCAGCATTGCAGAATAGAGGATCAGCTTGCTGATATCTTGACAAAACCATTGCCAAAGAAAGGTTTTGATCATTTCAGAAAATGCCTGGGTATGCAGCACTTGAAATTAAGGGGGAGTGTTGGAATTTAATTCCAACTGCATCACATTAATGCAGAATAGAATCTGATCTTCAGCAGTGATTTCAGATTGTTCGGTGCCGCAAAGTCTTAAGATATTTTGCACTTTAAATGAGAAGAAATTAAATCCCCTGCAGACAACCGACTTACTTTTCATCACCGCCTCTTTGCAATAAATATGCAGATAAATATCAGCAGATATTTTACTTAGTTTAATGTTTAAACTCAGATATTTATTTTCCTATAAATGTAACGCACAGCAGTTCTGTTTATTCACCAAGCAAGTATAAGAGAGGCAGCGTAAGCAGAAAAGAACAGCATTTCTGTTTTCTGTGAGTGTAAGAGATTTAGAACAACAGTTCTGTTTTTGTACTCTGAGAGAAAAGAGTGAAGGTTAGAAGAACATAGTGAGTCTCTTCTGTAAATGCACAGCAGTGCTGAACCTGCGATTTTCTGAGATAGAAAATCGATTTGTGGAATTGAAGCGTTCCTCTTGTAACAGCTAAGTTTACTATATCAGTTTTGTTTACTGTTCATGAATACAAGTTTACTGTTTTGCTGATTTTCAGTTGCTGTTACACCAAGTGTCAAAAACACTTTGATTTTACTCTGTAAGTCTATTAATGATTTGACGCCACTTAGTTGCTGCGACACCAAGCGTCAATTGTCTCACTGTAAATTTATAAGTGATTTTGACGCCCAACTTTTTAAAGTGACTTAGCGTCAAAATCGTGTTGCTGCAACACCAGTTAAAGCAACACAGTTTCCAGTTTCCTGTTGCTGCAACACCAGTTACAGCAACACAGTTTTCTGTTTTTTCTGTGTTAACAGAAACAGAGTATTATTCCGCGTTGCTGCAACACCAGAATCCTGTTGCTGCAACACCATGTCCAGAAAACGAAATTATCAGTTTTTTGTGCTGAAACAGAGCTTTTTTGTATTGTTTGTTTATTAAGGAATTTAGCAGAAAATTCCACCATTATCAGAGCGTTGTTCTCTAGTCTTTTGTGTTTGAAATCACCTCAAAATTCCAACAATGCCTTCAATCAGCCAAATCCTCTACCAGAAGTTGCAGATCTGGTAAATGGTTTTTTGACAGCTTGCGATGGATTACCACTATCATTGAAGGTGTTCGGTGCACTTCTCTTTGGTGAAGATGACAGATGTTACTGGCAAGACACATTAAATCGACTAAACCACATATTACCTACCACTGAAATATATGAGCGACTGAAAATCAATTATGACTCACTCAGTTCAAAGGATCAAGAAATATTCTTAGATATTGCTTGCTTCTTCACTGGAAAAGAGATAAATACTGTAATAAAAATCTGTGGTTCAGTTGGGCAGCTTCTAAATCTAAAGAATAAGTGTCTCTTGGAACTTGATGGTGAAAATAAGGTAAAAATGCATGATCAAATCAGAGATATGGGAAGACATATTGCGGAGGAAGCTACTCCTCGACGTTTTGGCATCAGACACCCAACAACATTGATGATTTGTTGGAACGATCCTCATGTGAAAGTGCTGCAATCATTCAAACTTTTGAAGATGAATACTTGAGTTCTAACTTCTAATTTGTTTGCTGAGAGAAAAAAGAAAAACCTTTGTATAATTTTAATGAATGAACAGGCAAACATCGAAGTTCGCGGAATTATGATGGATGGTCCCCTCAATTTCAATGAAGAGAATACTCGCTTGCTGATGAGTGAGATGTCATGGTACAGAAGATGGAGTCCTGAGTTGGTTGGGAACTATGTGAGGCATCTTTTAGATAATTTCCGGTTTTGTGGCATTTCGAATTTGCAACTTGTCTCGGCTGAAGGTGATCATTGGGAACGGATACTGAGGAGGACCCGAGCACCATAGCTCCAGTGGATCCGGTGGTATAAGTGTACACACTCTTCCCTACCTTCCTGGATACCCATGGAGAATTTAAAAGTTTTGGAAGGAAATAAATTAAGAGTATTGTGGGAACGTGAATCTCACGTATGTTTAATTTTTTTTTTCCTTGAGGGTTCCACTTCATTTTCTAACTGAAAATCATCATAGGCGTTTTTGTGATAGTTGAAACACAAACACTGCAGGTGCCTCAACAGTTGCGAAAGCTGTGTATCTGCGCTCCGCTTTGTTGCTTTCCCAAGTCCTTAATGCAGCTGAAGAACTTGGTAGAGATTGACATAAGGCATGCAACATTCGAAACTTTGCCGGAAGAACTATGTGATGTGCATTCCTTGGAACACTTAGTGTTAAGAAACTGCACAAAAATGATCTCGCTTCCTGATTTACTGGGAAATCTAGCAAACCTCCAGAAAATAGATTTGACAAATGCTTCCAGCTTGCAGATGCTTCCAAGTTCTTTTGGGAACCTTGCTGGACTGCAATACCTATTTCTGAGAGGTTGCTCAAATTTGACCATCTCCAACGAAGCATTTGGAAATATTGGCACCCTGAAACAGTTAGATCTTAAAGGTTGTAGCAATGTGAGGGAATTGCCTCCCCAAGTGGCACATCAACGGTTCTTGGTACAATTGGATGTGTCTGGAACGATGTTAAGAGGGTTGCCAGCAAATGGTATTGGAGAACTCTCCAAGATGGGATATATGGAATTAGGAGGGGATCGTTTGTTGAAATGCTGCCACCTTTGCTTGTTTATCTCAGGAGCTTGAAGACTTTGTGGCTTGTTGATTGCCCGTAATTGAAATGCCTGCCTGAATGCTTTGGACTGTTGACTTGGTTGGAACATCTGAGCATACAGAATTGCCCAGGGTTGAAATGCTTGCCCAATTCCTTTGGACTGTTGACTCGGTTGGGACAGTTGTACATAAAGAGATGTGGGATAGAATACTTACCTCAAAAGATGAACAGTCTCGAACATTTAGAGGTAAGAGAGTGTCCACTGAGCGAGCTTCCATTTAGAAGGGTTGAAGAAGAAGTAGAAACAGGGTTGAATAATTTGGACAAATGTGTGTTTCATGGAGCTATTTGCCCAAATCTTCAAGTTGTTTGCCCTAACCTTCAATATCTTTTCTTAGTTGGTTGTAAGGAATTGAGGAAAATTGGAACGCTCTTTGGTCTGCCAAAACTTAAATCTCTCTACTTTAGTGGGTGTGAAAACATAGAGGAGATCTCAGGTGCTGAAGCCTTGATATCATTGTAGCGATTGAGTGTCTATGGGATGTGCAAAGATCGAGACAACAGAAGGGTTGGGGCAGCTTACAGAGCTTAAAATCGTAGATCTTTTTTATTGCCCTGAGATACGGGAGCTGCCAGGTGTGGAACATGGCAGGTGGACCTTTAATCTGCGGAACTGTCCTAAACTGAAATTCCCTTTGCACGGACAATTCTCTCAGTCGTCTGATGTTTTAGAGTTCAGATTACAGAAAATTCAGGTACCAATAGGATTTGAGAAGGATAATCATCTTTGTCTGTTGAGAAGCGTGTAAATTGAAGTAAAATGTTTTATGATTTTGACAATCTTTTGCCATAGATTTAGTCGTAGATGGAGGAGGCTTTATAAACCCGAAAATTATGGTTTCCACGATTAATTCGGAAGAATAGAATGTTTAAAAATATAGAGTATTATATTTGTTAATATATGTAAAACACAAGATTTGTTTATGGCTTTAGGATCATATGTTCACTCAATTATTTAATTAAAAAAAATATTATATTAGTTCAGAGGATCATAAATGTTAATTATATAATAATTAACAATTATGGGTAAAATATATAATAAAATAGATAATATTAATAATTCTAATTTAACAAGAAATTATTTATAAATTTTAATAATATTAAATTATGTTATAAAAGATCTTAATAACATTTTGAAATGAAAAGGTTATTAAAATATATTTAATACATATTATTAATTGAACACTGTATTAATTAAGTAATTTCATTGATAATATTCTAAATCTAAAATCATTTATATAATAATCATTTAATATGAAGAACACTATATATTGTTTGTTAAATATATTTTCAACACAATGGGTAGTAATCCCTAGAGTAGTGTTATTTTCATTAAAGGATTATATTTGTTATTGGATTTCATATTTATTTTTTTCATAAAATAATTCTACTATATATGTCTACTGTTGTTTGATAGCAGAATCCTAGCTAGAAATAAAACTCTAATTTTCCTTATGATATCACAAAACACTAGACTTACCAAATGGGAAAAATAAAAGGCTATGTTCATACAAATATGCGCATGTAGCAACTAAATTGAAATGTTTGTTGACATTGACCTACTGATCATCCAATCTACTGATGATCCCACCAGAAATATCCTAGCTAGATTGAGATGATCAGAATCTCTAGACACAATCATTAGACAATAAATTTAGAGCGTCTTCAAATAACTATCACCATATGAAAAAAACTTTTAGTAGAAATTTAAGCTAAGATAGAAATATAAGCAAATATCATAACTTACCCGAGCCATCTTCCTAAACAAAGAAACAGACAATAATTTTCCACGTTGAGAAGCCACACCAACTACAACACTTGCTTTTAATGTGCTCTGCAATAGGAATATTAAAGTAGATGTATTTGACAACCAATAATACAAATTATCATTGCTTTCCTAACTCTGCAATAAACAAAAAAGCGTAAACAATGTTTTCCTTGGTAATATCTTTAGATAACTCTTTAATTAAAAATAGTCAAATAGCAGTGTTGAGAAATTCCGAATAAACTTCATTAATAAGTGAATTGCAAGGTAGTTAACTATTGAAATGAAAACATATCTCCCCCTTTTCTTGGTTTCAAAGATGGGAGTCATAACCATTTGATAAGCAATGTCCTTTATTACCTCAATGGTTGAACCGATCATGTGAATAATGTGGTTGAACACATCAAGGTCTTAAGAGCTTCAAAGATCTCAATTAAAGAAGAGATTTGCAGATGGCGTATGCCACAATGGGTCAACCCTAGTTGAGGCCAACATCTTGGGAGATACATTTGATGGAGTGCAATATCATGACTTTCCTGAATAATACAAATACATAAATTGTTATAATATAGAAAAATGGATGTCTTAAAACCATCTTTGGTAGACATGATCTCACAATGTACCAAGTACAAATGTCCTTATGCATCTATGAGAATTAATCACATACTTGTTGTCTATTATTTAGAGATCTTTGTGGCTTCGACTAGAAAATTAAACATTTTGACAACTTGCTTCGGTATCTATGGATTCTCCATATTTACAAGGAAACCATTCTCTAATCTTTTTTGGGAAAAAATATATTCACAGCAAATTCAAACTAAATAAACAAAAAGGAATCCAATATATAATAAAAAAATAATATTTATCATCTGTTGTAAATTTTTGTGAAAGAGGAAGAAATACCTCTAATCTTATTCTTTGATTGGTCTTGGAAGACCTTCAAGTGTAGGCATAACCACATGTTGTTGTTCACGAAGTGTTTGATTATGAGATTTTGAGTCTAAACCATAAGAGAAATAAATGAGATCAAGAGACATAAAGAAATGTAGGAACATATTGGCAATAAAGAGAACATGTGCAATTTTGTATAAAAATATATAAATGAATAACAACATGTATAATATCTCATGAATTAAGAAATAGAGAAAGCTAAAGAAAAAGCTTATAATATGGAGAGAAATTAAAGAAACTAATCTCTCCTAAAAGTCTCTCGCGATAATGACCAAGGTTTGTTGACGAAGTACTTGATTCTCAGATTCCAAGTTTAACAGATTTTCTTTGAGCCCCAATGATAATATAAAAAAGTCAACAAATAACATCTTAAAGAAATGACATTATTTTATATAGGTATATTCAAATCACAAAGAACGCCATCTATAGAACTTCCAAAAAAATCAAACTTTACAGTGTTTCTTAGTCAATTGTATATATCAAGAATAAAAAATTACATAAATTTGACTGTACAAATTGTAAGGAAAAGGGGTTTCAAAACCTTTTGTAAAGAATCTTGAATTTGATCTATCTTTGATTTTTGGTCTTCTAATATTTTGAGCCTTTCTTCAGTTTCCTTACAGCTTCAAAATATTTTCTCTTAGCCTGATTAGATACATTTTGTAGTGACTCTACTAAAGCCTATAAAATATAAAATTGTAAGGTCATTTTCTTCTCGATTTTATAATTTCAAAGAAAATTTCATATCTACAAATTCTCTATAATATACCATCACATATATGAGAAGCACTATTCTCAGTACCAAACCTGAAAATTTTGACAGTTTGCTATGTTCTTACCTTAATTTCCTCATTGTCATGTGTGAGTTTCTCAACTTTACCAGTGTCCACAATAGGTACCTCCTTTACAATATCATGTGCCTATTCAACAACTGTTTTTTCCACTTCACTCTTTGTTGCCAACATGGAATTGAGTTCCATTGATTGACCTTATAGCTTCTCCATAGCCAATTGCAATTTAGCAATCTGTTGTGTGTTGGCTTCTTCAAGGACCGTCTACGTGATAGATTCAAATTTGTTCAAACTCAAACCCATCAAAAAATATTCTCACTTGAAGTAAAGCACCTAACGTGAGGTAGTAAATGTTAAACATAGTCATCATTGTTCTAAGCCAATGATTAGTGATACCATATTACGATATGGATTAGTAATTTGTTTTATATCACTATTGGGGAAGTCTACAATTTATTAGTACCTACTAGGGGCATGTGACAGACTATAGTAAGTGACTTTGGCACAAGGGATGCCACTTTCATTTAATTCATAAATATTCATATGAATAAAATTTTCTTTTACATAGAATCTCAGGAAAGCAATAAAACTTGGGCCAAAGAGGACCACATAATACATACATCTAATCCCCCTAAAAACTTCTCAACATGACCCAAAAAAATTTGATCTTGTGAGAAACTGAGAAATATAACAAGCAAAACAAACAAAAGTAAAGAATAAATACTACCCTCACGTGCTTTTCTAACTCCATTCTCCATGTCATCTCTTCAACACATTTCTCCAATTTGTTCTTTTCTTTCTTAAATGCCCTAGTTTCCCCAGTAGCCTGCAAGAAGAGAATCTCTTAGTTAAACGAAAAATTACATTACTTTGACCTATTATAGAATCATGTGAAAGAAAATTGTCCCAAAGCATGGTAGTGTGTGGATGAATTGAGAAAAATAAAACCTTAATACCAAAATCAATTGACAATGCAACTTGCCTCTTCTTATGAAACAACGAGACAATAATATATACAATAAAAAACAAATATGTCTATCATAATAATTGAAGCATGTGTTAAAAATATCAATATTTATTTTTGACAATACAAAACAGAATGATATCTTGATGTACAATTTTTTAAAGGAGACAAGATAGAAAACGATGTGATAAGAAGCTCACCATCTTAAGTTTTTTAAGCTCCTTTCTTGCAACCCTTGATCTCCAAACACATCGTAAATCAAGTGTTTCTTTCTTCTTCTTCTTATAAGATGCATGAGCTTTGTATGCACACCATTGAGCCTGAAAAAGACATTAATCTTTCAGTTATCTAAATATTAAGTCTGAGTGATGAAAGACAGACAATATACCTAACATTTTGTAATATCATCATTCCTCCAACTCTATCCTTGCCACATTAAACCTATTTTCAAAGCTAACAAGTAAAAAAACATAAATTCAAAAAGCTCAAGCTTTTGTCTCCTTCATTCAAAAAGCCATACATAACTTTCTCCATATATTACTTTAGCTCATATTGTGTTCTCAAGTAAAATGTATTGTATTTCAATTTTTAAAATAACAACCGTCAATTAGCAATTGTTTGCATCTAATTACTACAAGATAATGACATACCTGGATAATAATTTCACCTTTACTTTGTCGACAAAATCAATATTCATTACGAGCATCCATTGCTCAAAATCCTATCTAGACAATAATAACCGACAACCAATGTTTAACATGGGTTCTCATGGTTTGATGTCCACGCATTTTTATTTATTTATTTGTATTGCATCAACCTCCCTCTTCATGTGTTCATAAATCTTAAGTGCAAGATTGCCTACATGTTGGAATTTCTAAGTCTAAAACATCAGAAATTCTTCCTGCATTATCTGGTTTATTTCACCTGCTTTTTTATTTTATAACAAGTTATTTAACCATATAAATACTGAAAATAAACACAAATGTAGTCTCAACCATCTACAGATCATCAACTAAAATAATAAACAAACACACAAGGCACACCGTTATTTTTGGACAATCGTCCCATGAAAAACCCAACTTGGGAAAACCGGTGCAGAAGTTTTGAGGGTTTTATTATTAAGCAGCTTTCTTAAGTACAACTAGAGTGCCAAACTCACTCACCCAACAAAGATATCTATCTGGAAATAATACCTCTCTTCGGAAGTAGATATTCAACAAGTCTACTCCACAAAATTCCTTCCCACGCTTCTCTGTGGCTCTGCATCAACCCTCCTAGCCTTTGCATAGCTTTGAAACCCCCTACATCAGCCCTCTTTTGCTCTGCGGTGTCTCTCTGGCCTTCTACGTCACCCACACAAGCCCTGCTAGCCTCTGCGCAGTCTCTATCGGCCTCTGTGTGGCTCCTACTGCCTCTGCGTAGCCTCCTCAGTCATTATACTGGCCCTCTGGTACTATCTCTATCTCTCTGCTATGCACACACCACCCCTCGTTACAACTCAGATCACTTGTTCAAATTTTCTCAGCAAACCCCGCTCTAGAAAATCGAATTGATTGATTAATCTTGGTGTATCTCCAACTGACCCTCAAGCCTCCTCTTATACTTTTCTTGTTGAGTCTTTGACGACCTAGATTAAGTCCCTAATAAATGGCTAATATTAGATTTGGATTGATCCATGTCATTTACAACATTCTCACCCAGATTTATATTAATACCCATTAAGATTTTAATTTTCCTAAGTTTAGACTTAGGAACCCTATTAAAAATATTAATTATTTTAATATCTCTCTAACCAGGTGGAATTTCCCCAAACCATTGCTAGGTCTTGGAGATATCATGTGATTTAGCCTCTCCACCAATTTTAATAGCTAGAGCACATCCGATGCTACCCCAAATCAACACTCTTTCTTAGCGAGGAATGTGCTCTAGTAATGCTCCACCACTGAACATCAGCTTTATCATCCGACACTGGTACCTGTGCTGATGTTTGGCCTGTTACCCAATGTCCCCTGCACTTTTGCCTCATGTATTGCTGCCCATGGCTCTACCACTACCACTGCTAGATCTATACTGCAGCTCCTTTTTCATCCATGTTGTTGATGGTCCTTCCTCCCAACACTGCATCTGCACTGCAGTTCTCTCTCATCATGATGCATCGTGCTACCCAAAACACTACCACTGCTAATGCTGCACTGCAACTGAGTTATTGAGATGTAAGTAATTGGTCTACCCAACTACTGACATCCTTGTTAGGCTAGAAGCCCCCTGATGCTGAAGCTACCTCTACTACTATCCTGTGCTCCCTCTGTTGCCTCTATGTTGTTGCAACATCTCTGAGCCTATCGCATTACTGCAACCACTTTTGTGCCTCTCTTCACTGTTACAACCACCTTTGTACCTCTCGCACTATTGCAACCCTCACTACACTGCCAGAGACCACTGCACTTTAGCACTGCCATGTCGCTCCATCCACATCTTGCTTCTACAGACATCTGTCATCCTGCTACTGTCTCTCAGGGCTGCCATAGCCGAATATGATCCAAGAGTTTGGGTACCTCAAGGATCCTTCCCCTCATCTTCTATAGTCCTCCTGACTATAGCTCGATGTCTCCCCACCTCTTCTCTAGAGATGCATGAGAACTCATGGCACAATCGTCATCTATCTCGACTTCTTTCTCCACGTTAGCCAAAGTTTCCTTGGAGTCAGAAGCCTTTCCCTTATTCTTCTTCCTCGGACACTGGGTTTCATAATGACCCAACTCCCCACAATGGAATCACTTTACCTTAGAGATGTCCTTCTTCTTCCTCTTCCCCTGTTGTCCCGCAGATTCCAGAGCCGCATCCTCCTCCTCCTCTTTCTTGATTCGACCTCCTTTGTTGCTACTCCCTACCTTGGTCAGTTCTCTGATCTCTTCTTGGCGAAGAGCTACCCACATCTCTTCCCATCCTGGAAGAGTTGTTCTACCCAAAATGCTTTGGAAAAATGTCTCCCAATCCTCAGAGACTGGATTCAAGGTGGTCCTCACCATGAACTCTTGATCTGACATAGCCCCTATGGAAGTAAGTTGGTTTCGAATATCCTGCAACCTGATGAGGTATAGATATATCCGCTCCCCCTTCTGCATCTAATACGACCGCAATTGATTCTTGAATAACATATTCCTCTGCACGGAAGTGCCCTGATACAATGTCGTCAAAGTGTCCCACATCTCCTTTGTCATATTCCTCTCAGCAATATGCTGAACTACATGATCCTTGACCCCATTAAGGATTATGCACTTTGCCTTCGCCATTTTATCCTCATACCTTTCATTATTAGCTGGGTCGACTAGGATAGCAACGGTTCTCAAGGCGAAGCCCTTGATGCCATGTTTATTTAGAACAAACAGGATCCTAGCCTTCCAGATGACAAAGTTGGAGGCCCCATCCAACATGTCCTAATCCCTCAGTCTGTTCATTGCCATATCCGCTCTTCTCCTTGGCTTCACTCCTAGAATTTCTCTCCTAGACTCCCTCTGAGTCTCAATTTCCCTCTTGGAAATCCTCCTGCCAACTGTCGAACTACTCCTCTTCGATCCTCTATGCACCTGCAACACAAATCTATATTTCTTGGCTAGAAATCCCTCAAGGCAGTGAATCCATCTACCTTGGTTCTGTCTCGTTAGGCATTGTTCTGCTTCGAAAACAACAACACCCCACCATTTTCCTAATCCACAATCTTCCCACAGCTCCCTAGGATCCAACAGCTCAAGAAATTGAGCCTCTTAGCTCTGTGCAATCCCGACAAGGCTGAATCGCTCCTCTGGCCAACTATGTCACTCCTACCTGGCTAAGTAAAATGATGTGGCTCTTCGTGAGCCTCTTCTGCCCTTTATTGCCTCTACACTAACCCTCTCTCTAGCTTGAAATGATGACCTAGGCCCACTGCGTCACTCCTTATTTGTTGCTTTCTGCTTAGGGATAACTTCTGTCTCTTAGGACAATTGTTTCTACTTTAAATTTTCTGATTTCAACTAGTGCCTTCAGTTCTTCTGTGATCTGCAATGCTTCAGTACCATGTTGGAATTTTTAAGTCTAACACATCAGAAATTCTTCCTGCATTATCTAGTTTATTTCACCTACTTGTTTATTTCCTAACAAATTATTTAACCATATAAATATTGAAAATAAACACAAATGCAATCTCAACCATCTATAGATCATCAACTGAAATAATAGACAAACACACAAGGGACACCGTTATTTTTGGAAAATCATCCCCATAAAACCCGTCTTGGGAAAAATCGGTGCAGTAGTTCTGAGGTTTTTATTATTAAGAAGCTTTCTTAAGGACAACTAGGGTGCCAAATTGGATCACCCAACAAATATATCTATCTAGCAGTAATACCTCTCTTCGGAAGTAAATATTCAGCAAGTCTGCTCCACAAAATTCCTTCCCACGCTTCTATGAGGCTCTGCGTTAGCCCTCCGGGCCTCTACATAGCTCTAAAACCCCATGTGTCACCCCTCTACTACTCTGTGCTGGCTCTCTGGCCTTCTGCATCACCCACACAAGCCCCACTAACCTCTACGCAATCTCTCTAGGCCTCTACATAGCTCCTGCTGGCTTTGCGTAGCCTCCTCATTCATTGCGCTGGCCCTCCAATACTATCTCTGTGTCTCTTCTTTACACTCACTGCCCCTCGCTGCAACTCAGATCACTTGTTCAAATTTTCTTAGCAAACCCCGCTCTAGAAAATCGAACTGACTGATCAATCTTGGTGTATCTCCAACTGACCCTTAAGCTTCCTCTTATACTTTTCCCGTTGAGTCTTCAACGACTGAGATGAAGTCCCTAATCAATGGCTAAGATTAGATTTGGCTTGATCCATGTAATTTAGAACATTCTCACCCAGTTTTATATTAATACCCATTAATATTTTAATTTTCCTAAGTTTAGACTTAGGAACCCCATTAAAAATATTAATTATTTTAATATCTCTCTAACTGGGTGGAATTTCCCCAAACCATTTCTAGGTCTTGGAGATCTCATTCGCTTTAGCCTCTCCACCAATTTTCATGGCTAGAGCACATCGGATGCTACCCAAAATAAGCACTACAAAGGTTAATGAATGAGAAACAAATGAACTTATATTGTTTCATGCAAAATTGATAATTGAAGATAGATAAAAATAGAATAAACAATAAACAAAGATATTGGGAAAAAGGAACAAGCAACCCATTTGAAACCATAGAAGCACAAAGATCGAAGGTTTTGAAATAGACAAGAACAAGATACCTTTCCATAAATCTTGGAAATGAATTACATCATTGTGTATGGAAACAAATTCTCTCTTAGCTAGATGTGTGTGAAATTGGCGCTAGATAAGTCTCGCTGCTTGTCCCAATATTTCAATTATTCAAGCATCTAACTCATTCATCTGTCTAGCTCTTAGGAAAACCTTTGTTCTCCCTATCTAAAACATTTTCTTATTTTGTTAGATAAATTACTGCAACCATAGAAGTCAAAGTACATCAAAATTATATCTTAACTCATCTTGAAAAATTCCTTATACAAACTTGATAACCTTGTCACACAACATTTTCATGATAGTTGCAGCCAATTAAAAAGCTACATCAACAAAGGATGGAGCCTAAAATGTTTATCATTTTTCAAATGCAACATCGAACTTTATGATAAGGAACTTTGTTAACTTGGTAGCACATGGCATGCAAAAACATACCCTCTAAAACTTCTAGGGAAAGCATGCCAAAATAATTTAGGAATTTGTCAAATGTTCGTTTAGTGGGATATCCATCACAGCTCATCCATATTGTCTCCATGACACCCAAGGATATGAAAATGCAGAGTTTATAGACAAGAAGATGTTGGTCATAAATGTATCTTCCTTTAATGTATACTATGTTTTTGAGCTTAAGTTGAAGCAATAAGTGCCAAAAGTTACTTACACCACAAAGTAGTTGTTGTAAGACATTAAAATTCTTAAAACCCCCTATTTTGAGGACACTATTTGGTTTTACACATATGATATAGTGAGGTTCCATTGTATACTTCAAGGTTTCTATAAGTGCTAGTATTTGTTGCTAGAAAACTCATAGCCATAGTTAAAGCCTATGTGATCACAAAAAAAACTATAACAAAGGGATACTGAATGTTAACTTTAGCAAAGGACTATATTTTATAAACTACATGGCTATGGCCTTTGCAAATTGAAAGATCATAACCTATAAAATGCATGTCAAATGCATAGCTCTAACAAACATGCAACGGAATTTGTGAAAAAAACCAAAATTGAACAAAATGTCGTAATAGGAACGCATTTTTTTTCTGTGGTTTCCCTCCAAGTCTTGTCTCGAGAATTCTCAGTTAGAAAACCCTTTCACAAAAACTCAAGAAAAATATTTTTGGCCTCCTCAACTATCAATTCATTGCCAAACCCCTCTATAAGTACATCATATGTCACACCATCAACCTTTTTACTTCTTTCCACCATATTTTGGATGAGATTTTGACATTCCTCCAATTTTCCCTCTTTGCGTAAAACCCCAAACCATTTATTATAAGCAACAAAATTTGGTTTAAAGCCAAATTCAATCATTCTACTAAATATCTTCAAGGCTTCTTCTTGTTTACCCAATTTTGAATACTTGTCTATTGTATGAGGAGAAGAGCTAGGGAAAATCTTACCTTCTTCAAGTAACCGCTCAATCTCCTTTTCAGTTTTTGCACTCCCGATAACAATAGCCTTAAAAGTAAGTTAGTTGAGTAGATCATGGAATAAAATAGAATGATGAAATGCCCACATGGGTAGTGTTGTCGCCTCAGATTTACACCTAAGTGCGGGAAGAGTTTTCAACCCCACAAGCTATATTCTTTAAGGTGCAACACTCATATAAGGTGTTTTCATCTATTCCCAACTCTCTTCATTTAAGATCTCTCCTAAGCAAGCTAAGGGGGATGGTCCCTAGGGATGATTATCAATGGAAAAATTGTTGAATACAACAAATTCTAGGAGATACAAGGTAAGGCAATTACCATCAATATAACTTGAATTAAGGATTAACTAGCGTTTGCATTAGATGCTGCAAAGGAAATGTCGTAAGTATTTCCAATGACACTTGCATATGTGTTTGGATTTTTCACAAGTTTGTGCCAGAGTAGTTTTCCAAGGCTTATGTTCAATTGTAAGATGACTTTGAGGGATACATAATATCAAATTAGCAAAGGACCCTCCTAGTATCATAAAATCTCATAGTGCGACAATCATATTGGCCTTCCACTATATGGCTGCATTTTTTTTTTTTGAGTTGACGACGATCAGGGCTTAAACATAACACATGCTTATTAGGCACCTACCCACATTCTTGTCATCATTCTCATTGGATTTTGTTTTCTGGAACAACTATAGTAAGTAGAACAGAGTGTCAATGTGAATATATAGATGGTAATAATGAAGATAGCAATACTTGGAGATGAAAGCATATGTTCCAGATATGCATCCATTTTTCCCCCAAAATAGAAACACAGAGGATAAATGTTTTTCCATTTAGGTTGGTCATTTGGCTACAAATTTGTGAATATGGAGAGCTTTGCTTATTGACTTAGATGATAAAAAACAAATTTGGTTGTGCCTGCCAAGGTAGTATACTGCAATAGAGAAGATTCTGACGAAGCCTTTGTTGAGGAAAATGAAAATGATATAGGTAGATTGAGATGCAAGCATTTTGAGTTCCACAGATTGAATGTTTCATAGAAATATTCTATAGTTGGTACAATGATTGTTGTTAAAAATACCTCGATGGAATGTACAAAGTGGGAAATGCATTGATATTGCTATCTATACATGTGTTGAATTCCCTCTATAAAGAGAGTATGTTGCATGTACAGGGAATGTTGAATGAAGAAACTATAGTCCTTGATGATGTAGTGAAAAACAAAGAGGTGCACAAAGCATCCTAATTCATGTTGATGTTAAACAAAGCAGCATTATTGAGATCTCCATCTTTGTGTATTCTGCGCCAAATTGTAACAGTTATCATATAATATTGCTAGATGTATCCAGAGGCTTTCTCTTTTCTAATTTTGACTGAAGAAAGGAAACAATAAAAGAATATAAACTCGAGTATTTTCTTACAAGTATCCCCATCAAAATAATTCTTTGCAAGAAAATTAATATCCTCCACTTTGGCAATCTTAGTGGAGGAAGAAAATGGTCTCTTTCATACCACACAGGAAAAGGTGCATGTTGAGCAATGCTACACCAACTGATCGATGTTTAGAAAATCAGTTGATATGCATCATTTCCTCTTGATATGATGACAACAAATATATTATCAAATGAAGCTTTGCAGTCCAAAGTGCTCAACTCCTTCTCTCTATTTATGTATACATAGTTGGTTGTGGCATAGGGTAAGAAACTAGAACAACATAAGGAGCATGTCTAAAAGGAAGCATTAAAAAAGTGCCAACAACGGAAACCATAGGCCCAACAATGGGCAAACCAACATTAGCACCATATACACTAAGAAGCCTTGGCTGAGAAGCATGATTAGCAGATTGCCCTGTAGATCCTGAAGATTGATTTCCTTGACCAGTTATAGTTCCTTGTGGTGATGAAACATCACTCCCATTCACACTAGTAATATCATGAATGATAGATCATATTTTGTCCCTATTCATCGAATTCAACCGAATAAAATACTTTTTTGCATGGCTAGCCACCTATGTGGGAGTTTGAGAAATAACAAAATTCCTTGAGATGCTCCTCAAGTCACCTTTGCCAAAATTTTCCAGACCAAGCAAGAACATCCTACATCAACAAAGATACACACATATCATTAAAATCAACCAAGGTAGAGTATTTGATGTCCTACCTTTTCCCAAACATTCCTCCAACTTGAATAAAGTGGGTCCTGCAACACCAACCTTATCCTCATTGGGTTCTGCTACTACTACTTCCACTTCAACCTCTGTTTCTTATCCATCTATGTCTTCTTGGATTCCCATAAATATCAAGCAGGAGGCCAAAGTTGTAGAAAGGCATTCTCAACCTGTTCATTCCAATGCACCCCATATGGTGGAGACCAGGATGTTGCATTATGTGGCACTAATTCTTAGTCCTCTTGTTCATATAATTAGAGATTGGACATTGATTTTCATTGACCTTGGCATGCACTTGAGATCATTGAAGGAGGATCTCAACCATGGAGTAAATAGGATGTAGCTAAAGTAGCGACATAAAGCTATAATATGACATTAAAAAATTAAACTAAAACATGTATGGTTCTTTTTAAATAATGCCACAATAGCAGAATCTTAGAAATTGAGCATGAAATCAAGTTCATAGGAATCCTAGACTAAGCCTTGCAGTAGTTGCAATAATTTTTATTGCATTGATGACAACCATTGTTGTCTACATGTCCTTGTTGATAGGCGTTGTAAGTGCCCACAATATGAAAGTGTTGGGAGGAGGAGAGGACCCTTCTATGAATGAATTCGAAGATGAAGAAACAATGGAGGGCGGATTGGTGGTTTTTTAATGTGGGGATAATCTCACAACGAAGGATGTGCTAAATACAACAAATCAACCAGCTTTGGCACTGTCTACAAAGCCAATCTTACCAAAGGTGGAACTATTTCTTTGAGGCTTCTCAGGGAAGGGACTTGTAATGACTAAAAAGTAGTTGAAGGGACTTGCAAGGACTGAAAATAAATCCTCTATGTAATTAGAAAATATGTTCCTTCCCTTTACAACATTGATTTGAATTTCAAGGAACAAATTATACTTAACACTCCATACCCAAGGTCCCAAATGAGATTGCAAATCTCCTCTGGAGACCATAAAAATGAAAGTGCATAAACTTTCTATTGTGTGGGAGGTGTTGTTTGAATAAACATTTCAATCAAATTCGAAATGATGCTAATTTATCAAATCAGACTACTTGTCAATCAAACTCATACTATTTTTAGTTTACCCATATTTATTGATGTTGGGTAAACCCATATATGCATCACCAGTTTCTGAAAATACAATTGAAAGGAAAATTAACACACACAGTTGAAAGGAAAATGAACACTAACAACGATAAAGTTGTCAAGCATTCCCATAATGTCATTGATAAAGTTATTGTAATGATGCATATAAATTTCAACAAATGGAAATTTTGGAACCCATGCTCAAATTTTTGGTAAAAACCCCAAAGCTTCTCTCATTGAAACATTATTAATAATTTTTTAAATATAGCAAGCACCAACATTGCTAGAAACAAGAATGGTGTTTTTCTACCAAATACAATTATCCATAAATAACTTCAACACTTGAGGGATAATTTTCCATTTGAAGTTTTCATGCAATGAGTTGAAGGATTGTTTGTGCTTTGGGAATTGAGTGATGTGCAATTATTATGTTTCTCAAATTCAGAGCAACCTGAACAAGGAGATAGAAGGATTCATAGCGGACATACAACTAGGATTTCTCTTAAAACTGAAATTATTCTCATAATTCTGTAGTGAAATTAATATAGAACACATCTGATGGGCATGTACTGGCACATGAAGACCATCATAGCCATCATTGTTAAAAGGGCACTGAGCATAATAAAATCCTTATAACTAGAAAAATTGGACAAAATGTGGGAGTTTAATCAATGCTATTTGGGGGATGCGGATCCAAGGAAGAATGTAAGAACCTAAAAGAAGATGGACAAGATGCTCCAGCCAAGGAAGAAATGCAGGGCAAGATAGACGTGGCAATCACCAAAGATGACAAAGTTTTTGGAGCCAATCCAGGAGTGGGTACCCCCTACCTGCATTAACATCCCTTCAAGCTTAAACTTTGATGATTCACTTAGGCCATCACAAATTAATTGTTGGTCCGTGTTCTCCTTTTTGTGATATGCTAGTGTTGCTGGTAAATCCTATAGTTAGTTCTAGATTTAAATTTAATAGTCATGCTATTTTTTTTGGGGCATATAAGCGTTGTGTTAAAATCTGTATATGAGAGAAGATGACCTATAAACAACTCCATTATTCATGAGAGAATCCAAGCTAAGGACAGATCCATTATTATTTTGAATCACAATAGGCATATCTTCTTTGTAAGCAGGTTACAAGATGGAGTACCTGTAACATCGCTTATATTTTATCAATATATTATTCAACTAATTTACAAAACAAGAAAACAAGTAAAAGGTTATCAAGATGAAAAATAATAGGATTCAATAACGTCATGGAAACAACATTAAGACATCACCAATTTCTACAGCAGAAGTGATAGAAAATGTGTGCCTTCCTTTTACAACATTGATTTGAATTTCAAGATACAAATTATACTTAACACTCCATACAAAAGGTCCCAAATGAGACTGCAAATCTCCTCTAGAGGCCATAAACGTGAAAGACCGTAAAGTTCCTGTTGTGTGGGAGGTGTTGTTTGAATAAACATTTCAATAAAATTTCAAATGTCGTTAATTTATCAAATTAGACTACTTGTAAATCAAACTCATATTGTTTTTAGTTTACCCATATTTATTGATGTTGGGTAAACCCATATATGCATCCCCAATTTTTGAAAATACAGTTGAAAGGAAAATTAACACACATAATTGAACGGAAAATGAACACTAACAACGATAAATTTGTCAAGCATTCCCACAATACCATTGATAAAGTTATTATAATGATGCATATAACTTTCAAGAAATGGAAAATTTGGAACCCATGTTCAAAGTTTTGGTAAAAACCCCAAAGCTTCTCTCACTGAAACATTATTAATAATTTTTTAAATATAATAGGCACCAGCATTGGTGGAAACAAGAATGGTGTTTTTCTACCAAATAGAACTACCCACAAATAACTTCATCACTTGAGGGATAATTTTCCATATGAAGTTTCCATGCAACGAGTTGAAGAAGGATTGGTTGTGCTTTGGGAAGGGACTTACAAGGACTGAAAAGGAGTTGAAGGGACTTGCAAGGGCTGAAAAGAACTCATATCTGTAATTAAGGATTTTGGGTCACCTTCGACATGAAAATATAGTCCCTCTCAGAGAGTTTTATGAAGGAATAAGAGAGAAGCTTCTTGTATATGATTATCAGAAGAAAGGAAGCTTGGTTGACCTTCTTCATGGTAAGTTGTCATTTTGAAACCCAAGGCTAAGGAATATTTTCTCTGTTGTCTTTTCTTTATTCTCCAAAAATAGAAAAAATGATTACATTACATCCTCCATTCATAGCATACCAACTTTACATGGATTAAAAAGATTCAAATAAAGTTTGGCCTTGAAAATTGGTTATATCCTGTGTAACCAAAAAAACAACATTCATAGGGTCTTATGAAGTGGGTCATTGAATTGATATAACTCATAGCCATTTTGGCCTCTACATTTTAGAATTTTTTCTATTATTGATAAGACAGTAATTTCACTTCCGTAATAAATGCAGTTCTCCCATAGACATAGAACAAGTAGAAAATACTATCACTTTACCTGGAAACTATCCACAGTCTACTTCCACTTGCAAATTGAGATTCAAATTGCAATAATTAGATTCAAGTGGCCATGGTCTAACCAGATATTAAAAAAAATTAAGAATGCACTAGAGTTATGCATCTCACATATGCATAATTTGGGCTCTAGATTCAATATGAAGTCTTTACAATGTTCTTTTCTTCATTCAGGGAAATCCTCATCTTGTGGGTCTGTGGGTTGGGTCCTTACTTTGTCTTACTAATACAAAAACATCCTCTGTAAAATGTTTTAGCACCTCTGTATTGGCTCTCCATAATGGATAACCAGCAAGCAGTAATATAGATGATGTAAGCAAGCCCATCAAATAAGTAAACCAAGGTAACAAATGCTCCTATCCTTGACGACATTCACACATCTATGACATAGTCATCTTTCCAAGCAGCCCTAACTGAAAGCATCATGATTGACAACCATAACAACAACCTCAAAATTTGTTCTAACTCCAACACTTTCCCAAAGAGTGATTTCATTAAAAGCAATCATTACAGTTCTTACAAAGTTTCATGCAAAATGACTAGCCATATTAGTCTCCAGATGCCAGTTCTAAGGCTTGATATTACTGAAAGTTTGATGGAGACTCTCGTCATGTGTACTCACAACAATGTATGCAACAACACCAAAGACAACAAGATGTTGTAATGTTTCTACCACAAGAAGCATTGCCAACTCTCGAAAAAGTAGAAATAGTACAAAAACCATAGCACCAGTTCCTTGAGGCATTGCCCCTTGATGATCAAAGCCTCTTCTGTGAAATAAGCTCCTTGCAAAGGTTCCAACTTCTTCTAATTCTTAATGATCATCACTAATCTCACGCTATGTGTTATTCCTCGAGAGAAACACCATCCTTATTTCATGTATTTTAAACCTGAATTATCTCTATCATCATAAGAAAAAAAATGTTGACCATCCACACCCTCTGTTGATTCACTTTTTCCCTAGAGCTCTGCTCGAGGACCTGAAATTTGTTTACTCTGACCCTTATTTGTTTCCATCGAACTACCACCAAATGTATTCCTATCCACACCATGAGGTACCCTTTCCTCATTGGCTTCATCACATAGGCTACGTGTTTGACACCAAGAAATGCTCCACCAATATTGAAAAACATTGTGTAATCGAACTCAGCCATGCATGTCTCCTCAATAGGACCTACTGCTCCTAGAATGCCTCGGTTGTGGTGGAAGAAATCCACTACCCTTGTCCATTGTGGTTGCCACATGCTCTTCATTCCTCACATTGCAATGAATGAACTCAAATTCACTTCCCAGCTCTTTTGTGTTTTTCACATCTGCTCTTAGGTCTTGGGCAGCATGTGCTGCAAAGAGATGACATGTTTTCTCTCCAATGCCAATGGTTGAAACAATGATGATTTCCATCTTTCCTTCAAGCCTGATCATATTTAGATACATATAAACCATGGATTACTACAGTAGAAAAACCCATCTAAATGATCTAAAATCTAAAATCATATGAATCCAAAAGCTTCCATAACTAAAATTAAAACTAAATCTTCTTTATGTGTGGGGAGATTGAAATCAAAACAAGATTCAAATTGATATACACCCAAAAAGTTGCAATTTTGAAAAAAAAAAATTAAGCCTAGTTTAAGATGAAATCAAAACCATAGCCTATCTAATATGTTCCTAGAAATTTGCATAGGTTCAAACACAAAAATTAATAGTTTAGAACTAAACCTAGTACCTAGAGTTTGACAAGCATAAATAAAATCTACAAAGGATGTTGAAAAGTGTGCAACAAGAAATGCTTGTTGAGAATGCAACAAGATGATGGAGCTTAGTGGAAAGGAGTCGCCTTCACTAAGTGGGCCCGCAGGCTATTTTTGGCGCAAGTCTATTTTTAGACTATGTCTATTTTTAGACATATGGATCATGTCTATGGATTGCAGGTTGTTATTTATGGATGATTGATCAAGTTGGAAAAAATAGATGGACTTCTATTTTTAGACCACAGCGGAGTGACTGCTCAGTCTAAATATAGAAACAGTCAAATATTATTAGCTCATAATAATATTTAGACTATAAACTTTGTCTTATTCTCTTGGAGCACTTCAGGATGAGCTACGGATGTGGTACATGCAGATCCCAGAAGGAAATACGTGGTTACCTATGGGATGACTAATATTTGCATGCAGGACTTCAGTTAGAACTCAAGTGAGTTGAGTTTAGTGGACTGGAGGTGCAGTTGATGGAGTTGTGTTCAGTTTAGCTTTGTTAAACTGGTTGTATTTAGTCTAACTGGCAAATAGACTAGAGATGAGTTGGGTGAATTAGTTATTAATTAATTCACAAGTTATTAACTCATAATACAACTAATGAATACATCAGTTTAACTCAGTTGCATGTCAGTGCATGTTCAGTTCAGCAGGGACAGGTGTTAGAGAATCAGATTGCTATCAGTTGTGACTATAGTTGTGCATCATATCTTGCATAATCAAGGGATTGAGTATGCCAATGAGTTTTCCCACGTATTTTTCCACATTGTAGCTTGTGCTCACGTGATTTTTCCAAGTAAATACGTGGTTGCCTTGGAATTATCATCAGTTCTTGAGCAGGTATTGAGCAGGAGGCAGGCAAAGCAGCGAAGGAGATTTGAGCCAGTGATTGATTCAGATCTGAGCTGTATTGTGTGTAACAGAGGTGGAGATACTTGTGAGAAGTATTATGCTGTGTAATGTTACATGACTCAATCATTAATATACAGATAGTTGGGGTTTTTAGCGAGATGCTTTCCCCGGGATACATACTATGTTAATGTGTGAATGCTCTTGATGTCTTATTGTTATTGATGCTGCTATATTGATGATCAACGTAGAGGAGCTTATGTATTGTGTATGTTTTCTGCAATAGTACATGATCAGGATAATCTCTATTGAATATGTGTTAAATTATTCAAAATTTCTACACAATCTTAGGGCAAAGATGAGTTAAATGGTCTCCACCGCATAGCTTGCATGGAAACTTAACTTTCTTTTTTGACTCATTTCTACCCCCACCAGCATTATTGCCGTTTTTGTTTGCATCAGGCTTCCCATCCTGGTTCTTTTTCTTACCTTGTCCTTTCTTTTTCCCATTGAAATTTTGACTTCCTTTGGGATTATCCGATTGGACAACATTAATTGAAGAAGTTTGGGAAGCAGAAGGATTAGACGATGTGACTTAGTTGTTAGAAGTAGTTTGTAATGACAACTGCTGCAATTGATTCAACAAGTTCACCGTATTTGTGTCTACTGACTGTTACACTGAAATTTGTCACCATGACTATCTGCAGTTAATATGGCTCCATCAATAGTCATATTATCCTCCTTGTCAAGCCTCCTACCTCTACTCTTCATGTCAAACTTCAAAAAGAGAGAAATTCAGTTAAAAAACATGTTTATCTCTGGGTACGCAGGTTCTCTCTACCTTGCCTGCGTGTACGCACTCCAAACACACTATACCTGCGTACTTGTACGCTCT